>JAEIIM010007751.1:0-10623 GCA_018874515.1 Drosophila greeni | reverse complement strand
GAGTATTTTAATTTTAGTCAAAAGCTTGAAACACATAGAAGAAGTCCTTTCCGACCCCATAAATCATATATATTCTTCATCAGCATCAACAGCAGATTCTATTTAGATATATCTAATGAAAAAAAAAATTTTTTCATAAAAATTTGACAAAAATTGAAAAAAAAAAATTATTAAAAAAAAGTATCTAACTTTTAATGCTAGTTTGATAACCTTATAAAAATTAACACAGCAAAGCTTTCCGAATGAAATTTAATGCATTTTTGGCCAAGTTATGATAAATTTAAGATTCGGCCCCCTTAGCTTAGCTTCCTTTCTTCTTTTTCAATAAACATTGCAATCTCCTCCTGATAAATTGCTTTAATCAATTTCTCCTCATGGTTGTCTTTGAATAGTTTCAGTTTCGTGTGCTATACAATTTCCGTTATTGGTTGGAAAAACTTCAAGACAATAAAAAATGACAATAAATAACAAATAAATTGAAAATCTCTTCCGTACCCCCTCTCAAGGCAATCTCTTTCTCTCCGTTCAACTCCGGTTTCCATTAGCTTGTCGCTCACTTTTCTGGTATTTAGCTAAATAATACGGATTCCTGCGGCAGCACAAAAGTGTTCAGTTGTGATCGGAATTAATAATTAATATTCTTGCACCTTCCGAAACTGTGTCGCCACCGGCTGCCTCTTCCATGTGGCAGATCATAAAAAAAAGAGGCAAGTAAGAGCAAAAAAAAAAGCCACTACTGCATTACCATGACAAAGCAACAAAAAAGGGGAGAGACTTGTTGGGAATATGGAGACTGGAAGTGGAGAATAAGGATGTTGTGGGAGAGCGGCTTTACTGAGCTATAACTTCAAGAATTTCCCAGAAAATAAAGTAAATTGGAGACCTAGACGAACCAAAAGCCTGTTAAGGGTTGAGGGGTGTAAAATTATAGCACTTAACTATTATTTAACTATTAATTATTAAGATGAACAACAAACTAAAATTATTTGAACTCATACATCTGCTAAATATGTATAACTCTTATAAGAAAACTCCAACAACTAGTGAATATTATGTCCTAGTTTTGCCCTAGCCTAATACACCCTCCAATTATACCCTCTGAAGATGCGCCAGGACCTTGTCCATAGCCCTCGCTGTGGCTGCTCGCGAGCTGGAAGCGTGTTCGGGAGCCAAAGTGCATTCTTGGCATGGCTCGAGGTTGGTTGAAATCAGGGGAGAGGGGCCCCGGGGCGGAGTTGGAAGTCTGGAATTCGCTCCAGGTTTTTTGCGCTTCACTCTGGCTTTGCTTGTGCCTCGCTCTGCTTTTTGTTTTTGTCAGTTTGTCATTTGCGTTGTTCAATTAATTGCAGAAATCAATTTGAGCAATGCAACTTTACCTCATTGCTGCATTGTTCGTTACTGCTCTGCGCTCTGTTTTCTGTGCTCTTCAGTTGATCGATTCATTGGAAACGGATTCGGATTCGGGAAGGAATTGGGACTCTTCTGCGGCTGGCCACTGCTGGGTTACAGCTAATTGCTACAAGACTCGCCTTCCAGAGTCCGGAGTCTGAGAACCCGTCTAGGATTCTACTCCTCCTCCTCCTTTGCTCAGCGAGTCTTCTTCAGATCTTCCGGCATCGAGCCAAGAAAAAGAGTGTGACAACGCGCGACAGCCCCGAGATAAATCCAATTAGTCCGATATTTGTACTTTTTATGTGAGAATTCCCATTAAAAATGTAAAATGTCATAACAAAACGAGAACAAGACAACAAGTCAGCGAACGGGCAGACAGCGCACATCAAGTGGCAGAGCTTGGGCATCGAGTCGAACTTTCTCTACACTTTAGCTTAGGAGAACTACTGGAAGAATTGGTAAACGTCTATGGATCTCTGAGATATTTTACTTGATGATGTTGGGGGTTGTTAGAAGAACATATCCCACTTTTTGGGTTGGTAGTCATAATTTTAGAAAAGTTTAAGACACCTGAATTCCCTTTATAAGTACTGTCTTGTAGCTTATAGTTATCCCTTTGAAATCTATTTATTTGTTAAAAATTCTTGTGCTTTGAATGGTGAGTCTAGCTAACCTAACCGCCCGGCATTAGGATACCCTGAAAGCCGACAGCAACGGTTTCTGGTCTTAGCCGCGGATACCAGGTATCTCATAGATGCGCCTTTGACGTCTGTCGCCGACTGGCGAACACGACTACGGATGGGGACTGGCACTGGGACTCGGACTGGGACTCGGAGCCAGCGACGACGACGACGACTTCTCTGGCATTCAATAATTTTATGCTAACAAATGCGATGCGCAGTCGCCGCCAAGTCAGGTGGCGCTGAGAAAGGGGCTGCGGTCGGGGAAACTGAATCATTTACGGTAACATTAACACTTACCGCGCATTCACCGAGGACTGGGCCGCGCCGATCTCCTCCATGGACTTTCTGCAAGAAGAAATGGTTGAGAGGAAGGGTGAGCACGGTGGAGCAGAAGAAAGCCCCGGCAAAAAAGATCGCTTAAGTCGGGCTGTTGAATTCGATTAGCGTGAAGCTGTTACGGCGGGAAAAAGCTGTGGCATTTTCTAAATAAATTAAATTAGCCGATAAATGTCTCGGCTCACTTGTTGGCTTCGCTCACCTGTCGCCCCAGCACAGAGCATCCTCGCGGTATCTGCAATGGAGACGGGATCGTAGCATTAGCGGGGTTTATATATTTATCAGAAAGTAAACATTCCCTGCAAGGTCAACAGGAAGTACAATACAAGTTGTGGAATTCAGTCCGTTTGCTGGTCCCCTTGCTCTCAAAGACTAAAAGGGTTTGGAAGATATTTAGTTTTGTGTTTCTTATAGAAAGTAAATAGACCTTCCCCATAATTTCATATATCCTTATATTTGCCAAGAAAATCAAAGCCCAGCATAAGCGAAGATATATCCGATGAAACCCCAAGGTCAACAGGAAGTGCGGCGCATAAGAAACCGGCAATCTGTCCAAATTATACTACAACTGGACATTATATGCGGGGTTCCACTTTATAATCAAGTGCAAGCACCGATCTAAAATTTATTGATTTGTCCCTCTGCGCTCCCCTCCTGCTCGTCCTCCTCCTGAAGTCGTAAATCATTGGTAAACCCTATTTCGCGGTCTCTCTCTCCTTCCCCGAAAATTCGCTGACCCTTTTTCGGCAGTTTTGTGTCTCGATCCGTCGATCGATCGATCGACGCCGTCGAAGGGAAAGGAAGTGATTCGAGTTGAGAGCATTCGGGGGCAATTATCAAAATTGTAATTTGCTTCGCGGATTTTCTCTCTCGGCTTCCTTTAATTTCGATTTGATTGAGTTCATCAGCGGTAGTCGCAGGTCAAGCTGCCCCTCGAGGGAGGAGGACAGAGAGAGTAGCTCGGGGAAGAAAGTGTTCAATTATGGTGGAAAGAGGTTTGATTTTGGAGTATTTGAAAGGCGGAGATTTCAGCTATTATTTTTTGTTGGGGTTAACCAATTTATAGTTCATAATCTATACAAGATGGCAATCTGTTCAAAAATAAAGTTGATAGAGTGGTCTAACTTATATTTCCCTCTAAAAATTCCTTAACTCGATTCTTCACCCACCACCCACCTCCCATTGTCTCCACTGGGAGACACGTGTTCCCCCTCAACGATCGCTAGGGAATGCCGAGGAATTCTCCAAGAGCGGAGCAAGAGCGTCAGCGAGGAGGCAGCCCAACATCTCCTGTGGCTGCTATTTTTAAGTGTTGGCATAAAAGGCTCCTCCTGCAGCAATGAGATGTCAACATTGCTGCGCAATGAAAAAAGGTCTAAAATAAAGCTCGATAATAACAGATAATTGTGTAGAACATAGGCCAACTATTTGGCCGGACGACTCCGGTTCTGAGAGCTTGGGTTGAGGGCCACAAATCAAAGCCTCATCGGTCGAGATATAAAGTTCAAGTTGATCGGAATCATCGATCGGTGGACTCTCTGGTCGCCTTCTCAAGTTAAAGCACTTGGAAAAATATTAAACAAAATAACTAAATATTAAACCTAATAACTAAAACCTAAAACTAACAATAAAACAGTCTAAAACCCTTTCAAAAAACCTAATGTATTATTTTCCCTAATAAAACCTTTCCACTTGCTATTGTTTTATCTGAGAATATATATATTTTTTCTGAGTGCTCCCCCATCGTTCGGTTTTTCTGTCCTGGCTGGCATCCATCCATCCATCCATCCATCCATCGAGCCAGCCAGCCATCCATCGATTCCAGTGAGTGTCACCCGGTCCTCCGGCGGGAGCGGGAGCTGGATCGGTCCAATACATCGTTGTCGTCGTCACTTTGATTGCGTTTCGTGCCCAATTAGTCTCAGAGCACTTGAGTGCGTAAAAACTTGTACCGCACCATAAATAAATTGGCAGGAGAGGAGGCAGACAGGAGCCAGCAGTCGCTGGAGGGGAACCTTCCTTCGGCTCTCGGGACACTACACGGGTTGTCGCCAGGACTGTCAATATAAGGAGGCAGGTAGGTCGGTCGGTCTAGGGTCTCAAACTGGGCAGTGGAAATTACATAAGGGCTGGCCAAAGGCGACTATTAAGGGGCTGTCCCTGGGCTCACCCGGAGTGGCCGTAATTATGGAACATATTTCATAATAATAAGGTGTGTAATCTGCACATTTAACTAGGCCTCCGGTTGGGGTTACGATGTTTGTACATACTTAAAAAGCGATAAGTAAGGTTGTCATCGCGGAGAGACTCTTTAATTTTAATATATACTTATAGGATGTTCTTAGGTGAAGTTCGGGTCTTGGAATGATTCGGTTAGAGTTAACTCCTCCTGACTAACACTTGTTCCGCCCCGAAACAAACCCCTTATGAAGTGGATTTTCCCACCGTCACCACGGAATCGCCTCCAAATAGCTTCCTGCTGCTCGATTGGCGAATTTCATCACGATCATTGCAAAACCCGCTCCACTGTCGATCCGAGCTCCACTCCGAAGCGGCGACAGATCGTATTTACTTTTTGAATGATGCTGTCAAAGGCCCCAAAGCGATTTGTGGTTGGACACTGATCGCACACGCGATCCCCCCAGAAGCCCGAGCCTCTATCTATCATTATTGATTGTGCCCAAAAGAGACGATGGAGGAGGAGGACCTGCACAATTATTTATATTAAAAGCAAACTGTGCACTTGAAGGATACATTTACTCCGCTGTTTCATAGATATTTATTGGTCTTGATTAGCTTTTCAGGTTGTAGTTTTCCAATCTCTGACCTCCTGGCAAGCCCCTTTCCTCTTCCTTAATAATATTTCCCCCCAAAACTCTGATGGGGCGTTTATTTCTGCTTAATTTTATTTTAACAATTTTGAGGCTTACTTTTTGGCTTTGCCTTCAACGTAATTTCTGTTTCGGTTGTTTTCTGCCGTTCCTCCGCCTGGCCTTAATATCAAATTTTCGCTCTAAATTCCGCTGATCAATGATTGCCTGTTGCCGGGCCTGAACCCGGATCGGAACTCCACCTCCTTGCGAACCCTCACTGGCTGCCTTTTGAAGTCACAGGCCGCTGACTGACTGACTGACGAACTGCTGTTCGAGTGATCGACTTGGACTCCTCCGATCATCATCGTCGTCTTCGTCGTCGATCCCAGCCTGTCTTCCTACCGACCTTGCGGACGCTGCTCCTGCTGCAGTTATTGTTGTCGGCAGGGATTCCAACAATTTCGAAAACTTCTCATACATATTTATAAGTTTGGCAAAGTTTTTTGCAAAAAGAGGAAAGGAAAAAGGAAGCGTAAAGCTCAGCCTACAACTTTTTCAATAATACACTCACTCGAGGAGAAGACTTGAAGATTTATGACGGGTTAGTGGTTAAGGAAATTAATATTTTCGTGTGGGAAATGTTTGTTATTTATACAGGTATTTAGATTAAGTCTGTTGTAAAGTTTAAAATTATCATTAAATCCTATACCTTAACCTTTAGAGTATGTACAGATTCGGTCTCCTTTTAAAACCCGTCTCCTTAACTTGATTTTTGTCGATGGTTATTGAAGAACTTTCGGGTTGGTCCCTTGGAACCTTATCTCAATATTGTGATCGCCGAGGAGGCGATACCCAGTACCCAGTACCCGATGTACCTTGGTATCTACCACCACTATCTACGCATAGAGAAGTCATAACTCGCGAGTCGTTAGTCGCTATATAGTCACTGGTCCAATGTCCATCGATTTATGAATCGCCGGCTAATCATCGCGCTAATCCAGCATTTGATATTCCACTCAGGGATTTGTACTTTTGCACTCTGGGTGTGCAGGCTGTGCAGGGCTGGCCCTTGGGTGTGCCAGTGTGTGTGCGGTGTGTGTGCCGCTTAATGATTGTTATTGTAACACGGCATGAATTTCAATTAATTTTTGCGCGCTACCAGAAGAAGAACCCGCAAACAAACCCAAACCGAAGCCCGAAAGGAGGAGCTCGCCGGCGACTTGTCTTGGCGTTGATGAAATTGTTGGCTCACTTTGAGATTCGCCGGCAGCAAGGACATCCTCCTCGCTGCAGAGTGGTATCCGTGTAATAGCTTTATGCCTGCCGGCTGTGTGAACATCAAGCTCATCAGCGTTGCTATGGCAAAAGCCTTCCACACCAGATAATGCTTGAGAGCACTGAGAGGAAAATTTGGGGGACAAAGTTGTGGCAATAGAAAGTTATTTCAAGAGTTTTCTTGACTTCTATCTTGATGCTCAAGGAAGAGTTTAAATAATTCGGGTAATTCTAACAGGAGCGGACTTATAGGGTTAGAATTTTAGACTTCGATTCTGAACTCTTTAAAATTAAACTGAGATTTATGTAAACTTCTTGGCAGTCCCTTTCCTTCCTTCACAGGCTCTTGTTTTCTTAGTCCCCTTCGTTTCTCCCAGTGCTCCTTGGGCTGCATCTTTAGCCAATTGAGGAGCCCCAGGCAACGTTGTAATTTGCCTCAACCTGCAACCTGATGCCGCCGCTCCTGCTGCTGCTGCTGTTGCACCTTCGAGTGGGTGGAGTGTTGAGAGAAATCGAAGGGGCTGCCGGTGGAAAGTCAATTTCTGTCCACAGAGCTTCGTCCTGCTCAAGCGGCCTGGTGTTGCGCCTGATTTGCATAATTTAATTGAATGTGACGTTGGCCGCAGGAGAGGAGGCGGAGAACGCAGGATGCCGCCTGGGAACCACTGGGCCAGAGTGGATCGAGGAGCCGCCGAACAAGTGTAGTCCGTAATGCATTTTGGGTGGGGCCTGGGCAACACCTTCGCTCGGGATCGGGAATGCCTCCTCCTCTTCTTATTGGCGGGCGGAAGATGGGCTTCTGATGGAAATTAAAGATTGAACAGCGGCTTTTCTTTTGTAGAGAGAGATGCTGGGATAAGGCTGAGGCGGCTTGTGAATGAAGCGAATGAGGCGAAAGTCCTTTTAGACCTAAGTTTAAAGAGATTTCTAATTTAATTTCCTCTTCTTTTGAGTGGTAATTTTTGCAATTGGAGGATCCCATGATCTCCTCTCTCTTCTTCTTGGTTTATGTTGTTTTCCCATTTCCCCCATTTGTTTCTCCATATCCATTTGCTGATGTTCCCGCGTTTGATGTCCATTCGTCGTTTCTCATATGCTCATTCCCATCATCGGGTTTATGTGTGTCTGTCCCCCGTCATATTACCCGCCATATACCCTCCGTAAACCCGCCATTATCCCCGCAGTATATCCCCTCCATGAGCCCCAGCATAATCGCAATCATAATCTGCTGCATTTTATTTCATTTTCTCGCGGAGCTCCGCTGCTTTCCGTGTGCTCTTTGCTCGGCTTCATTTTGCTCTTTATGCTTTACAGCAATTTCTTAATGGCCGTCTTGCAGTGCTACTAACCCTGGTACCCCGGACGCAGCTCATCCTCGCTGGACGTACCGAGGTCCACCAATCACGTTCGAAATATAAATTGTTGAAATGATGGTTTTTCACTGCACATTTCTGCGGTGTTACCGTTGCCTCCAGGGGCGGGGAGCTCGGGGGCTCCGACTTGGCCTCGAAAACCGCAAAGAGCTCGGAGGAATCCCCCTTGGCTGACCGTGGAAAATTGTGTGTGGAGATCGCTTTGTGCAATGAAAATGCGGTTCGTGCTCCTGGCGCGCACTCACCCCCCTTTTTCCCAGCCCCTGCAGCTAACCCCCTTCCTCCCCCCAAAGAGGAACAGCAACAAAGTTGTCGGCTGTAATGAAAAACAAACGTCCCTGCAATTTTCCAGTTAGGTCAAAACTCTTTTTCAGACCCCTCCGAGCCTCCTCCCTTTTGTTCGCTCAGTGTAGTGTAACTTTAACGAATTGAGGCATAAGCAAAAATAAAAAAAAACACAAAAAATAAAAAAGCGAAAAAATAAAATGAAAATAATGGGAAAAAGACCAAAATGAAATTGAGGCAGCAACGTCATCAGGAGAGGCAGCCCATCAAAGGACGCGGGGCAGGGTAGGGACAGGGTCGCGGAAGGGGGGCCAGCAATCACAGTTTAGATTTCTGTATTCCACCCTTTTGGCCGCCCCTCCCCCCTGCCTGTCCCCTCGCTCGTTGTTGCTTTTAATATTACCTCCCCGTCCACGTCTCGGCCAATATTCGCCAAGGTAATAACTCAGGTGATTATAGTAATTATGCGTTCTGACGCGATCCAGCCACGGATAACGCTATTCCGATATAATTGAAAAATGCTGATAGACGCTGATTGTGTGAGCGCAGAGTAGTTCGGGGTTGGAGTGGAAAGCTAAGGTCTGGAAATAGGGATACGCCGACCTGTGAGCTCTAGAGATGTGCGAGAGCAAAACTATCGGCGAGGAAACGATATGTTTGCGATATCTTATATGTTAAAGGAGATAGAAAGATGGATGAACTACAGTTTTCGAGTATAGGTAAAATTAGACCTTACTAAGGGGGTTAATAAACATTCAAATAAATTTAATAATAAAATTTAAAACTTCCACAGATATGTTGTCCATCTCTAACTCAGCTAAGCCCAAAAAAGCCACTGTGCCGGGATCATGGACTCTTCGAGTATCGCAATATCCGTCCCGGGCTTAACTACAACCTCTTCGCGGCACATTCGCGGGGCACCGCCAATCAGAGTTCATGAATTACATCGCCATTGCAATATTGTTGTGGGAATGTCTAAAAGAGGTCTCTCGGAGGAGCCCAGGACTGGGCTTGGGTGCCGTGGCTATTGCGGCGAAATGTTCTTTGATGCCGATTTCATTTTTCGATATTGAAAATAACCATGCATTATGGAGGAGGAAAACCCGAGAGTCCGGGAAAGGGGAAAGTGAGAGAGTGGCCAAGTCAGGGGGGAACTTATCTCGTGACAATCGCCCGACTTCGTGAGGCGTTCATCGGCCGCCGCTGAGTGAGTGTCGAAAGTGTTATTGTCACGTAAATTCAATTAGTTTAATAATGAGTTTCATCGATGTTGGCACCTCTGCAGGGCCCTCTTCTGCCCCCTACTACTCCTCTGCTCTTTATTTCGCGGGTAAATTAAATTTTTCGGCCTTTTATCGCTGATTTTCGAGTGGCGAAAGCCACTTTTTGGGTGGTTTTCCTTAGCGATGGCTACAAGGTGGCAAGGTGTGAGACATGTCAGGGTCAGAAGTGGCTTCGTTTAGCGATTTTTGTTAATCGAAAAGGTGGAAGCAGGATCCTTATTATTAAATATGAAATTAAAATACTTTTTAGGAGATCTTAGGCTTAAATAACTTTGTTAGTTTGAAAACTAAGTGCTTAAAAAAATTATAGAAAATCAGTAAGTACATTTTTAGCCCTGCAAGATCTTCGTTTTTAGTTTAAAGAACCTGAAGAATTAGCTAATGGCTCTGGGAACATCTTTTCCTTGAGGGTTTCCCCATACATTTTCACCTCAAATCTCCTCAAGTAACTCCCTCCAGACCCCCTTATCCTTCATACAATTTTAATTACCCTGCAGTTACCCCCAGAAGCGGAAGCACCTAAATGGATTAATTTTCCCTAGTTGGGGGCAGTTCCATCAACTCTTCTCTAGCCCATTGGATGACGCTTTCCCGGCTCTGGCAACGCCCCCAAAAATTTGCATGCCAAAAGGAGAGAGAGCGTGAGAGAGAGGCGGGTAGATAGAGCGAAAGAGAGGTGCCAGGTGCAACTCCTGTGCGGCTTATTTACCTGTAGTACGGGAATCCCTGCGGCACATGCAGATCCATTGGCATCCCACCGGCGGCGCCCAGGTGCGGATGGTGGTGCGGATGCGAGTGCGGATGTGGATGCGGATGCGAGTGCGAGTGGTGGTGGTGGTGCGAGTGGATGGGGTGGTGCATCGAGTGGTTCTGGACATGCGCCGCAGCGGCGGCGGCGGCGAATCCTGCATCGGAGGCCATCGAGTGGTGGCCCAAAACGGCGGCCCAGGGCGAGGCCACGAACCCACTGCCGTGGTGCTCCATTCTGGGGTTCTCTGCTACGGTATATATATGTTTATCGGGGGCTATATGTTGGGTTTGGATATGGTTAGGGAACATTAGGGTGGGTCGATTCGTTTGTTTAATTTATAAAGAAGATATTCGGGAGCAGAATAGAAGCTAAGGCATTTTCAGGAGGCTTTTGGGACCGGATGCACCCTACATCAAAGTCCTGTGGTTATTG
>JAEIIM010007737.1:0-15828 GCA_018874515.1 Drosophila greeni | reverse complement strand
ATTAAAAACTATTGAGTTAACACTTAAAATGCTTTGAAAACGCATTAATTTTTAGATATAACTAATATTAAACAATATCTTCTTTAAAAAGAATAGTGGACAGAAAGCTTAGACCAAGAAAACAAATAAAACCAACATCTTTGTCCATAAGCTAGGAATTTCATGAAGCACAAAATACATAAGTAAAAAAGCCTAACTTGCTAACACTCTGGGGTTCCGGGGATAATTTAACGCTCTTCTGTGATTGACTTGCCTGCCTGCCCGTCTCCCAAAGAGGCGACATTCAATCAGTGCAGAAGCCAAGCCCGGCCTGGCCTGGGAGTGCTTCGAAAAAAATATATCAGTTGAGTGCTCCAGAGCTGCGGAGCCATCGACTGTTGTCCATTCATAGAGTTGGCCAGGGATAGTGCTAATTGCTAGGCTCTGCCCTGCCGGCTTCTGCCGCTGTCCCCAAGTGCCGCGCATAGTTGTCGCCCCATAATTGTGGCATCGCCGCCGAAGGCATCGGGCATCGGGTATCGGGAATCGGGCTGGGGCCATCATCGCCTCAGCCGTTGACTGGTTGTCTGTCAGCTGTCCATCAAAGCGTTGCCAAGTTGGTGTTAATGGGTGCCTAGAATGCGAGTGCCCCTTGCCCATGCCGCCGAGAGCTCCCATTCCAGGTCCAGCTCCCTGGACTTGTTGTACACGAGGCTACGCATGTTTTTGCTTGTTGTCCTTCGGGGATTAAGCGTCAGGTTGGAGTAATTGCCGAGTGCTGAAGTTCTCCCTTTATGTTCGCTTGTTTCTCATTTTTCCTCTTGCCTGGCATTTAATTTATTTTTGGATATGCTTAAAGTAAACGAAAGAAGCCACACAGACACACATGCGCACCCAGCCCAGTCCCTGTCCACTCCGCTCAGCAGCAATGGAATCGGAGCAGTCGCTCCTAACTCGCCGACGAGGTCGACGGCGACTGGATCTCGCCGCCCAGAGCGGAGAGCTCTTTGAGGAACTGCCGCGCATTGGTCAGCGTGGAGGCGCCGTAGATGATGCGTCGCTGGACGTTAGACGTCTGCTTCTGCTTGATGAAATCCACCAGGTTCTGGTACTCGATATAGTTTCCTCCGCCGACCATAAAGACCACAGCGTCCTGGAATGGAGCACGATTCTTGGGCAACGCATCGCCGCCCTTGAGAAGCTTGGGGTCCAGATACAAGTAGTCATCCGTCTCTGCATTGCTGCGACACTCCATCACCTGTTCGGTGATCTTGGTCACTGGAAGATTCTGAAAAGGATCTCAGTAAGCTGGGTGGTAACTTTATAGCCAAATGGAGAGTGCTTACATGCCGCTTAACCACAAGATTCTTGACGCCCTCCATCACAAAGGAGCTACCCTGGGAGACAAGCTTGGTAAACATGGATACGGTCTTGGTGCCGCCGCCCTCGTACTGGGTTGCCTGACTGATTCCCGGCGACCTGTTCATTATCGCCTTCCAGCGCTGCACATACGCCAGAGCGGTCAGGTCACAGCCGGCCGCCTGGAGCGCCTCCTTGAGCCGCTCTTGCTCCGAGTCGGGCAGTTGCTGGGCGCAGATAAAGTATATGATGTACAAACGCAGCTTATCCTCTGCCTGGCCGAACTCCCCGTCCCGTAGCAGATCCAACAGCGGTCTGTCCAGCGTCTGCTTTGACATCACCTTCTCCTCGATCTCGAAGTACGAGTCTAGTCGGCGTGCCTTGATGTAGTTCAGGATGGCAGTGGCGATCTTGGTGTGCATATCGATCAGACGCTTCTTCTCCATCAGCTGAGGCAGTGAATTGACGGCATTGGTCAGTCGGGCGGTAGTGTCGTTGACCAGCGAGAAGGCAATGTCCGATTCGCCCTCGATGCCCATGGAGGTCTTCAGGCGCTTGATCTCCTCCTCGGAGTTGCGATAGGACTCCAGCTCCTCTTGAATGGCCTCTGCCACAGTGGGAAATGGACTACCCTTGTGCGTCATCCAAAAGCGATCATTGCGGTCCAAATCGCAGGCCTTCGGTTTTTTCCGGGCTCCTAAAATGCGTAATTCGTAAATAACTCTGCCATTACTGAGCAATGACAAATTTACTTGCCTGCACTTGCTGTTTCATCCTCCACGTAGACCAAATTCAATCCCAAGTCCAGGACATCGTGCACCAGTGCCTGGTACGACCATGTGTGATGCAACGGCGTGGCCAGATCCATGTTTCTGTCCAGCAACAGGAGCACAGGCCGCTGGAAGCTAAACACTCCGCCGCCCGCCTGCGTGGCATCCATGTGGAACAAATTGGCACGCGCATCCCACAAGTTCTCGCGTAGCTTCTTTTCGAGCTTTCGAGCAACCATTTCGGCGGCACTGTTTCGTGGACACCGGATGATGGGAACGTTGCCAAGTGTCACAAACAGGGCAAAGAGCGAGTCGACAATGGAATCCATCAGCGCTTCCATCTCCTCGTCGCGGGTGTTGGCTCGATTGATGGCGTAGTAGGATAGCTGATCGCTCTGCTGGTGCTTCAGCACAAAGAAGTCATCCTCTAGGCTGATAAAGTTCACGTACTGGTCGTAGACACGATGGATGTTGGCCACGCAGCCGGCGTGCAGAGCGGCAGCCGCCAGATTCTCGATCTTGCTGCGTGTTATTGGCGCCAGGAAGTTCAGGTGATAGACATCGTACAGACCGTTGGAGAAGTCCTGCTGGATCCTGTCGAGATTCTCGTCGGTAGGCAGGCAGAAGTAGATGGCCGGCACGTCCGGGATTGAGTCGCGATCTGAGTGGAGTTGTCTGCAGATAAAGGACAATAAATATCTTATGATTTTTTACAGAAAACACTTCAAGGTACTCACACATGCAGGGTCACGCCCAATTCGCGCAGCTCCTTGATGGAAATAATGGGCGATATAATGTCCTGGCCGACGCGGTCATAGATTAGGATCTTCCACACGGGCTCGGCAGCCAGCGCCTTGGGCTGCTGAGAGTTCAGATTAAGCATCTGCTTAATGGCATCTGTAATAATTTTCGGAAAAGCCATTAATAAAAATTTTTCCCGGTAAGGGGTATTGCTTTCTCGGTTTCTCACTGATTTGGCGCTCCCGCAGGGTCAGCATTATGTTCTGTGTGTGGTGGCCGGCGAATAAGATGGATTTTGGTTATTTTTCAGCAAACTATTCCCGGTTTAGAAGGTAAAAAACATAGTTTACAAAAAAACAACACGTCACAAGCGACTACGGGGCAAAGCGTTTGGGCAATTTTAGTGCATAGTGCAGAAAACAGCTGTATTGCCAGTGTAGCCCTATGCTGCAAAAAAACCTTGATATGATTCGAAAAAAAATACTAAGTAACTGGAGCCTACTAATGGTGTCATAGTATTTTTTCTCTGCACTCCAAAGGACTCTTTAAAACCTCGTTGAGGAAAATCCTTCTCTATCATTCGCCTCTCGCGCTTTTTCACTTTTTAAAAAGACATTCGTCGTACTTCTTTGTAAAAACGCTACGAGCTGAACAATAATATAGCTAAGTTGGCAGCCCTGGGAGCAGTTCTTGTGGGATTTCGGCACGGTCACACCACACAGCTGATTTGGAAAACTGTGCGACCATTTGCGTCAATCGTTTCATTCTGTCATTCATTTTTTTTCTTCAAAGCAAGTGGTTCGTCGTTCGCGCGGTGGTTTTTTACTTTATCGAGTGTCGCACTGCAAACGTCGCGCTATGATTCTGGAACCGGAGAATTCGACGGATAAATTCGTGAGCGCGTTCAACGCGGCCCGCGAGTCCCATTATCGCTGGCGGCAGACAAATGCTGGCGACCTGAAGGATCCGACGCACCACCAGTACCCAAACCACGGAGTTGTTGCTGCCAAGCGGCGCTGCGGCAATCGCGTCGTCAGTCGGAATCATTTTTTTAAGCACAGCCGCGCTTTTCTGTGGCTGCTGGTCTGCAATATGCTGGCCATGGACCAGGCGACGTCCCAGCTACTCATCAACGTCCAGAATCAGGTGCGAGTCCGAAAAACAACAAAGAAACCCGAAAATCTTGGCAGCGACGCCAGCAGCGTTGCCCACTTGATTTTTGAGCCCACCACAGCAACGCATTGCTGCCTTGGCGCCTTATTAATATTTTAGAAGGTGGGGAAAGTGCTGAAAGAGAGATAAACCACTGCTTATTTAAGCAAAAACTTAATTTCACCCATAAAAATTTTAAATCTTAAAACACGTGCTGACATTTCATTTGTGTGAGTTTGCAAAAACGCAGTAACTGAACGCGTTCATGCATGTCGAAGCAGCGTGCCGGCATTTTAATATCCGTGTACAATACAATAATTATGTACAATATATAATATAGTTAGTTCTTCGATAAAATATTAAAAAATGCAAACAATCCAATTAAAAGGAAGAAATAATTAATTTAATTAAATATATAAAGTGCTTATAGCACTTAAAGCAGTGCAGTTCAATGTCATTTGTGGAATTTCACTTTTCTGACATTTCACTTTTCCGCTTCAATATTAGTTGTTGTTCCGACTGTCACAATATTGACACTTTGCTTTCGGCTTTTCCATAAATTTTAGATTAGTTGGCCAAAAACAGCGCTGGGCTTATAATGAAAGTTGACATCAGCCGAAACTCTCGCTCTCCTCCTCTTCTTTTCCTTTTCTCTCTTCCACACAGTGGCAGCATATTTGTTTACATGTGACATCCTTCATTGTTCTGCACTGTGTCCCTGGCCCCAAAATGTCCTCCTGATGGCTCTCTTCCTTCTCTCCCCTCCTCTCTTTTCCGTTCTCCATTCTGCTTTCTCCTCTTCCCTTCGCGCTTCTCCCTGTCATTCTTTGTTTACATGTGCCTTTGTGCAAACACGAGGCAAAGCCAGCAGCAGCAACAAGAACCAAAACAACATCAGAGAAAATAACGGATGTGGTCTTTTTTGGGGAGCGAAATGCCAAATACCCTTGTTGGCCAATCGTTTGAATAGTTACTAGATTAATGGGGTCACAAAACAAAACTTAAATAAATTCCGAAGCTAGCACATAGAAGTATTAATATGGAAAGTATTTGAGTTGCCTTTTTTAACAACATTCCAGGGAATTATAATTTTAGTCAGAAGTTGATAACTTAGTGAACGAGTCATTTCCGACCCTATAAACCCTATATATTCTTGATCAGCATCAACAGACAAATCGATCTGAGCAGGTCCGGCCAAAAAAAAAATGTCACTCAATTTTCGAAAATTTTATAAGGGGTTACCATCATTAAAATTGTCTAAAAATTGATGCAAAATTTTTGGTTTTTAAATTACAAATTTAATATGCTGATGTTTTAATCTAATAAAAACTTGTACAGAAAAGTTTTCCGAATTTAAATTAATGCATTTTTGGCTTAGTTATGATCGATTTTAATTCAGCTTCTCGATCTAATTACATCGTTTCTTGTTAAAAATATTATTAAGAATTTACTACGAAATTTATTGTTAAATTCGTAAACTGATTCATATTTTCTTGAACAAATTTAATTTAAAACGATGTAAATATATAAGCCTAAACTATGGTTTTAATATCTTTTAGCATACCCTTAGACGCGCACTCCCTATGATAATTACATTACCCTCGAATAGAGTATCACCACAATAACACCCACTGCCAACATATTTGCTCGTGTACACGTGTAAAGGGCAAATTTTGCTGTTGTTGAACTACATTTTGAGATGTGGTGGGGTGACGAGGCTGAGTTCCTCCCATCCTGCTCCTTGCCCAAGCTCATCTCCGTTTCGTTTCGTTTTCGTTCTCGGTCCCCACTCGTATGTTTTTCCTTTTTCTATTTTTCAACTCTCTTGACTCTAATTTGGTTCATGGCCGCCCAGCTTCAGGACCTGTCATAGTTAATTCAAGTCCTGACAACACAGGGATACCATACCCCCGAGCTCGTGGCTGCCTTGGCGCTTTATTAATATTTTAGATGGTGGGGGAAAAATGCTGAAAAAGTAATTTAACATCCACTAACACTTGTTGCTCCTTAATCCGATTGCTTGCAGGGCGGCGAGGTGATCCAGGAGAGTATTACCTCCAACATTGGCGAGGACCTGATAACGCTGGAATTCCAGAAGACTGACGGCACGCTCATCACCCAGGTCATTGACTTCCGCAATGTGAGTAAAGGAAACAGAATCCGCGGGAAAGGAATTTAAAATTAAAACGTGAATATTTCTCTTTTTCCCACCTAGGAGGTTCAAATCCTCAAGGCCTTGGTGTTAGGTGAGGAGGAGCGCGGTCAGAGCCAGTACCAGGTCATGTGCTTCGCCACCAAGTTCAACAAGGGCGACTTCATATCCTCGGCGGCGATGGCCAAGCTGCGCCAGAAGAATCCGCACACCATCCGTACTCCTGAGGAGGACAAGGGTCGCGAAACCTACACGATGAGCAGCTGGGTGCAGTTGAACCGGTCCCTTCCCATCACGCGCCACTTGCAGGGCCTGTGCTCGGAGGCAATGGACGCCACCTATGTGAGAGACGTGGACCTTAAGTCGTGGGCAGATCTGTCAGGTGAGTGCTCATTTTTACGTGTTACCGGGGATCAAGAATTATAATTTATAAGCAGTTGATTCAGCTTTATGCTTTAAAGGCTTAAATTATATACATTTGGGAACTAAAAATGAATGGCAAAAGTTAAAGGGAATCATGTAGGCTTAAATCCTGAACTTAATGTTCTTCTTGGAAATAATTGAAACAAAACACAGAAATCGCGTTACTCATTATACGAATGTTAAAGCCGAGTTATCAGATTATATTTGCGTGTATGGCAAAAATTAGGTCAAGTTGTATGCAAACACGATTTATATGTTATACGAAAAATGGGGGTAACACGTTACAAGTACAGGGAATATAGAGAACTTCATAATAACTCGAAAGCAAAGCAACACAAATTACACACAAATTTGAGGTAAAATATAAAAGTGATGAGATAGATGTCTGTGAATTTGGAAAAGACATGCCTTGGACAATTTTTGAAAGGCAATTAACTTTAGTTTTATATAGTACTGTGCCAAAATCAATAAATTTGAGTTTCCGAAAAGTATAGTCAAACACATTAAAAGAAAAATTCTTATATTTATAGCCTTTATCTTTAGAGTTTCGTATGTTTGCCTGTAATCTTGGCAAAGATAATAAAACAATACGCTTAGTATTCGTCCAGCTTGGGGGGTATTTTCCGGTTTCAAACTTTTCTGTTTACATTATTGTTTCGCTTCTCCTCGTCCTCCTTTGCCGTATCTTGTTTGGCGGCGACCACAGGCTCATCGATTTCCAGCCTGGAGGCCGCCACCGAGAAGTTCCCGGACACGCTCTCGACGCGCTGCAACGAGGTGAGCAGCCTGTGGGCCCCATGTCTCTGCACCCTGGAGACCTGCATCGGCTGGTATCCCTGCGGGCTCAAGTACTGCAAAGGCAAGGGGGCCGCTGGAGCGGACTCCTCCGGGGCCCAGCAGCAGCAGCAGACGAATTATCGCTGCGGCATCAAGACCTGCCGCAAGTGCACACAGTTCACCTATTATGTGCGGCAGAAACAACAGTGCCTCTGGGATGAATGACGACGCGGCGAGCTGCAGCTGGCGCAGATGCAGATGCGCTGCGCCAGGCGGCGGAATGGGAGCGAGGATGCCACCTGCCCGGGCATGGGAATGGGAATTGCAGCTGAAACAAGAGCAGGGACAGCGATGGCGACAATAACTGGAGCAGGAACAGCGGTCGCTGCGAAAGATACAACGATGGCAGCAACAACGACGACCAACAAATTACGCCAACTGCTTTTGTTGGTTCAGCAGCAGATGCCTTTTGCTCTGTGGAGTTTTCCGGTCCATCACATTTCCCAGCCTGAATCGCAATCCCAAACCCACACCCACGCCCACACCCATACCCATTTCCACTCCCAATCCCGGTTCCAGCAGCAACATCAGCAGGCACCGCATCCACCCCACCAGCAGGAGCTTCATCATCATCCGAATCATCCTCAGGTTGCCCCCACTTTGCGTCACTCGTCATCCCCATCATCGTCCACTACTTCCACAATGGCCGCCATCGTTGCGTGATAATGAACACTCGGAATATCCAACAAGCTCTCCCCATCTCCCTGCCCATTCCACGTCCAAAAAAATGAGTGTTGACACTTTTTCCGCTCACGATTCAAGATTCTGGACGCCGCCGTCATTTGAATGCAAGCCACCGGGAGAGGGGCCACAGAGCTGCAGAAAAAAAGGAGTTGAGCGAAAAATATATGTAAAAATGTGCTTCTGTATACTATGTATATATATGTATGTTTAACGATGATTAGCTTTTAGCCAGCTCATATTTTACGCTTATGCCGGACTTGGTAAAGCCCTAGGTTAGTTGTCCTAATTCAATTTGACCCCGAATGAGCTCGCTAAATTAAAAACTAAGCACGTCTCTATTTTTTTACATTCTCATACTCCTACTAATTTTTCCATATTAAAAATATATATACCTTACTTAACATAATTACCTTAATTTAAGTCTGCTTTACTTCGATATATTAGTGATATTCCTCCACCTAACTAATACTCTTCGTGACTTGCCTCACTATTCGCCAAAGTCTTTAGGAATTGCTAACAATTTTTCCTGTTGAGCTTTCCCCTTCGCTTTTATTTACCTTTCGTATTTCAATTTCAGTTTCTTTACTTTGCCTGTCCCTTTTGTTCACACTTTTTCCATCCACATTGTGTGCAGCAATTTCGATTCAATTACCCTTTTACAGCGTCTTATATATCCATTGTTTGTCTTTTCCTCCACTTCACTTTACCTTAACTGAAGCCTGATTAGATGTACTAAACCAATTCCTCGTTCCACGCTTCCTTTCCACTCATATTCCGTTGAGCTCAAGAATATTAAATAGGTATAGAAATATAAATAAATTAAATGTGGCCTTAGCATATTTTATGAGCGCTAGAAAAACGAAATTAATTGAATAAGCAAGCAGGAATTTGTCAGGCAGAAGCAGAAGCAGACACAGACACAGAAGTCGTAATTAATTGTGCTCATAATAGTTGTAACAGAGAAGCCCCAGAAAATATGATATATTGCCATATATAGAGGATAGTGAATGGGGGGAACTCAACTAACCAAAACGACTGCCGCAGTAAAAAAGCTTTTCTATCTTTTTCCACACCACAAAAATGGCTGTTTGAGATACCGGAATTGGTGAACGAAACCCTGCGACCCCATTACTCCTCTTCACCCTTTTTCCTATACTATTTCTCTATTCTATATTCTATTATAAACTAAGCCGTGAAGACGCCTGCCTGCCTTTTTGCCTTTTTGACTTGTAATCTTTTTCACTTTTTATTCGAAACCAATGAAATACCTTACAATGGAAAACCTTAAGCAAAAATTTATTGATACCAATAATAAACAATACCAAGAACAATAATCTATTGTATAAATTTCAAGAACCTAGTCTACTACTTAGGGTGTTAGAATGGCATATTTTCCTAAAAGCATACTACAAAACGAGAAATCGAATAAAATGAAAAGAAAAGAAAATAATGTCTTAAACAAATTTCGACGACAAAGAAAAACCAACGGTGATAATAATTTTTTCTACGATATAGAACGGCAACTCCTTGACTCACTGTATAAAACTGTAATGGAAATGAATCGATCACATGTAAAAATTGATTAGTATTAATAAGCATTTAAGAGTTAATCGCGGGTGCGCGAGCAAAACGATCTGAAATGTGTAAAGCATAAGCCAATAATAAACTATTAATCGCTAGTCCTAGCCAATAATTGAAATTAATAATTAGACGTAATGAAAAAGCTGACAAATTCTACATTTTATAAAAAAAGACAAAATGAACCATGAAAACTATAACCAGTTGTTTTACTAAGGCTCGCATATTTTCTTTCAGGACATTAATGCAGTTTTCCTAATCATTGAAGAGCCACCGGAATGGCCAACCTCTCAATGCATTAAAATGCTCGGCGTGCTGTGCGCTGTGTTTGCCCAACCCTCCAGCGATTCCAGGTCCTGATCCCTTTCGCATCCTGCGGACGAACAAACAGTCGGCGGTGCAGGCTGCAGGGAAGGAGCTGCTGCTGCTCTTCCCCGCCGCCGTCTTGAGCCACTGGCAAATCCTTTATGCGATTTGTAATTCATGAGCAGAGCGCACAGATTCTTATCATTTATTTTACTGCGCAATCGGCATCGAGTGGGTATGGAGGAAAGGGGGTCCTGGCAGACATCTAGACAAACACTTGCAGCCAATAACTATATTCATGGCGTCGACTGTAGCCGACGATAGCTTAAGACGTGCGGAAACCAAATCGGCGTCGTAGAAAATTGAATTTGTTACGATTTGGCGCAGAGGAGGAGAGCGCGTTGCGAGGAGGAGCAGCTAGGAGGCGAATCCCAATCCGAAACCCAACGGGGAGCAAACGTATGTGCATGCCTAATGAGCCATGAAATGCCAGGGCCTGGAACTGGATCCTTTTTCCTCCGCACAGCATTTTTTTTTTTTTTTTGTTTTTTTCGGTGGGTCACTTCCTGGTGGGCAATCAGCGACAGCTGGCCACTCGAATGGCCCTCGGTCGGGGGCCCTGACCCAGCTCGACCCGCCGTACCGACAACCGACAACCCCCACGTCTATATAATTAAAGCATGCAGCTGCTGGCGTGTAAATCAAACAAAATCAACTCTCCTCGCAGGCTCTTAATTAAGTTTACACTCTCGGAATTCGATTTCTCCACCCATAATTCCCGTTTCGTTTTTTGTTTTCTGTCGGTCAGCGGTGCACCCAGCAAATGTGGCCGCATCGAGGAGAAGGTGAGTTTAAAATTAAAATATTAAGTAAATATTATAATACTTAAAATTTTTATAGTATACAAAAAGACTTATGAAATGTCTTGGATAAGGTCTACAAAATATAATTATGTTTATCTATTCCATAAATACTTTGCTCTTGTTTTATTTAACTTTACATGTTTCAAAGAGGTATTCTTAATAATACATTTATATTTCACAGCAACCTTAAAGTAAATAAAATATTGAACCCTCCATTGACCCAATTTATGTTTTGGTGTTTGTTTAAATTGAAGAGGTTCCCCAGAGTTTTGTTTGGGCCAACTTTTGCATTGGAATCCTTCAAAAATCTCCGCTCTTGACATTTGCTATCGGCCTGGCTGTGGTGCCTCAGCGTCGGTTATCAGGCCAGCGAAAGCAGCTTTCTCCACCGACTTTCCCCCCGAGAAAAGTTCACCAGTGCACAACACACATTCACACACGTACTTACATACACACGTGGGGTGGATTTTTCCGAATGCGCCTGTGTGAGTAGTGGCCGTGCTCATTGCTGTGGCCGTGTGAGTTTTTCCTATTGACTTTTCAGGTCAAAAGGCGGCTGTGCGCTTAATATTTGCATAACTACTTAAAGCAACCACGGCACGGCGCGAACACGGCATGTCCTGGTACTTACAAGGGCTCGAATCGGGACTGCTCGGTCGTTCGTACATGGGCATTCGTGTGTTTATCTCTGCGTTAAATTAAAATCACTCATACGCCGTGTAATCATGGCAAATAGGCTCTCGAGAGCTCGCTTCTGCCGCAAAGTTCAAGGCTCACTTAAAGCGTATGCCGAAGGTCCTCCACCCCCCCTGCATCCTGTATTTTCCCCCTGGTCCGTGGCCTATACTAATTTTCGGCTCAGTCACGTAGGACAGTGAAACAAAAGCAGCTGCAAAGCCGACGACTTGCCAACTACTTTTGAAATGTAATTTGCACTTTTCCCAGCCCGACAAACTGACGCACTGACTGACATCATGGCAGGCATTGTCATGCGGGGGGCAGGATAGAATTTTCGTATCCCCTTTCTGGGGTAATTGAAACTTTTAACAATTAGCAGGGGCACAAAGTTTAAGGCCCAGTGACTAGGCCTAATGGCAGGCATCAGCTTTGTTTGTCTGACCCTTGAATTGAACTCAAATTTTATGAAAATAGCTACATTAGCGTTGAGGACTTGCGGGTTAAAAATTATAGAAAGAGGAAAGGGATCCGGAAATCGATTGTAAGTGCTTAGTGTTTGTGCACTTTGGAGTGTTTCACTAAAAATGATTACCAACAATTTTAAATCTAATTGGTAGATATTTTAATTATATAACACTGTATCTTTAAGGTAAGCATACATTTGTTTCTTTTCAATTTCCTTACTCAAAATAAATGTTTCCCTCTGCCCAATTACGTTAATGTATATTTTTTTTAAATCAAATCCATTTCCCTTGTGAATTTATTTTCCGGAACACCTGCCGCCCAGAGTCGTCTTCATTTGTAATTGTCATTTGATGACAGTTAATTGAATTGCTACAATTTTATGCCCGAGCGCTGGTAGATAGCCTAGACTGGCCCGAAACTTTTTAGGGACCGTTTCCTTCGTCTTCCGCCTGTCATCATTATCGCTGCCATTATGCGTGTGGGCACAGGATGGACAGGAGGGTCGGGACTCGGCTGGGCCTCAACTGCAGTGCACATAAATCAATGACAATCAAAATTCATTTCGTTTGCGTTGATTTATTGCTTTTGTTTGATTATGTGGGAGGGAGGAGGAGAAGGAAACAGGGGACAGAATCCCAAAAACAGGGCGTTGCGATGGGTGGCGGGGGGCGCCTTATCAGGCATTGCATATTAATGTGAGTTATGTGTGCGCCATAAAGAAGGCAAAACAAAACTAAGCCCAGAGCTCCCTGGAATTTCGCTTTATTTTTTCCCTTTTCCCGTACAAATATTAAAGATACACAGAGGCTGGCACGGCATGTGCACGCCCTTTCGGCTGAGTAGCAACCTTTTCTACGTTTTTATTCCGGATCTTCTGTATTTTTGTATTTTTTCTTGCTGCTGTTCGGTTTATACCAACGCCCCTACGCTGCTGCCAAATCATCAATCAAACGCGTGTGATTTGCTACAGTTCAAATTTCGCTCTCAGTTCAATCGTTCAGCCATTCAAGCAGAAACACAAATATTTGCTTTTTTCCAAAGTACAAAAGCAGCCCTCAGAGCGATGAGGAGGAAAACACTTGGGACAAAAAATGTATTTCAATACAAATCGTGTCATGAATTTATCAAAAATAATTTTGGCAATAATTGATAGCCAGATTTATGCTTTCTTTTGGTAAGCAGAGTTTGATAATTTAAATAACTTTATAATATTATTTAATGAATGCTTTAACATTTCCCTTAGTGTAAGAGTTGGGGAAAGCCAGCTGGCAGGACCCTGCCAAGGGCTTAGTTCTGTCCTTCCTGCCTGGCTGACATGGCTTAAAAATCGAGGCCTCTCCTCCAGCTTTTTCCGTCAAGAGGCAGCAAAAAAGGGTAAGCCACTCTTCGCTCACAGGTAGCAGCTGCTACTCCTTCCAGTCTTACCCAGCCCACCTTCCAAGCTCTCCGACTGCCTAATCTCCTGTGTGATGGGCTGGCAACCTGTTACATTATTCCCCTCTCCCTCGGTGGCCCCAAGGAGCAGAGGCCAACAAATGGCCTCCGTAATAAGGCGCTGTGAAATTATTTAGAAAATTTAGCTGGCCAAAGGCAGCACCTTTCGGGGCTCTGGGAAAAACCACCTTGGCTTGGATTGAATTGGTGGAGGGTCTGCGGTGGGTGGTGGGTGGCGTAAAGTAAAATGGAATTTGTTTTCATCTCATAGAAAAAGTTTTCTGGCTGAAAAATGGACAGAGAAGAGAAAAGCTTAAAAGGTTTAGCCTCTTATTATAATCTGCCGAATCATTTTCGGTTTAACCATTGAGCGATTATTTACCGGTGGGTCAAGCTGGGATAACAAAGTTTGAAAAAAAAGAGCCAACGAATTCTGATTTTTCAGATCAGAATAAAAATATGAAATTATTTATCTCCTTTATTTATTTATTAACTTTTTATAACTCTGAATTTTGCAAAAAAAGCAAAAATAATTGCTACACATTACGAAATCCTTCTTCATTTTTAAAATGGCAATACAAAGTACCTTACAAATTATCTTCAGACACTAAAAATGAGCCGTGCGAATCCTTAAGCACGTTTTGGCGAGTCCTGGACATAACCACCCATTGTGCGGGCCCCGATTAGCCTCAGCCTCGCCCCAAAGGAGAGCCGGGCACTTGAGCAGCTTCCGGCAGATGCTCCAAAGGAGCCGTCCGGACTGGCAGGGCTTTTGAATTGTTGCCAAAAACAATTTATGGCAGGGCATTGTGTCGTTCTGAATTTTGCGCACAATTGAGAATTGTGCAATTGCATTCGGTCGCCGCCGCCTGGAGGGAGATTTGGATGAGCTAAAAGGGCAAATGACGGTCCCAGCTGCCGCTTAAGTTTTGCATATTTATTCAATAACGAAATAAGCGGCAGTTAAATTGTAAATAAGCTCTGTGGCAGCTGCCGCTGCCGCCTGCCACAATAATTAAAAACAATGCTCGCCTCGGCCGGAGTCGGCTAGGAAATTATGCTTAAAAGTTTAATGTGCAACTTGGGCGAGGACGAAAGGAGCGCGGAAGGAAGCGGCCAGAGACGAGACAACCAGACGCATAAATCTTTCAAGTGCTCACTTGGCTCCAATGCAACTGCTTCTGTTTTCTCTTTGAAGGCACACAGAAAAAAATACGAAATAAAACTTAATAAGTATTATTTGTTGAATAAAACTTTAGCTTACATAATTAGCTTGATAATCGATTTGAAATTGATTTCTAAACAACAATTTCTTTATTTATTTCAATATATATAAGCATTTTTAGACTTAGTCTTTGTATATTAAAATGTATGCTTAGGATGTAGCAAATCCTTAGTACCTTCTTTATGCTTATGTATACATATTTCCCTTTTTTTATGTCAGAAAAATTCTTAAAATTTCTTTCGAGTGCAGCTACTTCTCTGGCGGAGTCTCGAGTGCATTTGCTAATGACAAAGTCAAACAGGCGACAATGGGTAGCAAACTGCCAGCGTCTCGTTTATTGTCCTGCGTCCTAACTTCTGCGTCCTGCGTTCCACGTCCTTGAGTGCCCACAAGCTGCCGCTGGCGATTGTCGTGCAATGCGGCGGCAAGTGTTGAAAGCATGTTAATTGCTAACCATAACACCAGCAACAATAACTATGCTCCAACTACAACTACAACTACAACTCCGGCGTCAGCTTGACAAACAAAAGGCGAAGGGAAAATCCAGCCGGGAGGGGCTTAGGCCTTTTGCTCCACTTTTCGCCAAAGCAACAACATTTACATGTGCCAAGCGGAAGTAGCCACCATCTGCCCGCCCTCCGCATACTTTCCCCAGCCCATTTTCTTGGTTCCCATTTTCCACAGCCTATATTTCCCCGCCCCAATCGCTCCTCCCCTATACTTTCCCCCTCCGAACTAGGCCTTCAAAGCTCTCGGCGCGGAAGTATTTGTCGTGATATTTATCGCATAAGCCATTTCTCTTCGGGCCCTCAGCGGAAAATTGTGAAAATTTAATTGAAAATGTAGCCGGGCCCTCAGAGTGGCCTACACGTACTCCAGGGCTTGTGTAGCTCATCAAATATTAAAGCTTTTCTTTCTTTGCTTTTTTGCATAATTTTATTGATTGCGATATTTTGGCAACAGCTGGAACAAAGCGTTTGCAATAAGAGAAGCGGGAAGCGTATTAAACAAATAAACATGCAATATTAAAAAAAATCGGGTCATGGCGACCTTTTTTGAATAAATTTTTATATGGGTAATTTCCATGATATAATAAATGCAGTTGCGTGCCTTCCGTCTTTCCTTTCTTTAATTTTTCCCGGAAACCACGTCCGCTTACTGCGGGAGTTTAACGACTTTTTT
>JAEIIM010007687.1:0-15985 GCA_018874515.1 Drosophila greeni | reverse complement strand
GCAGTAAATGATATTATGGCCACATTAATTTTTCTGTGTGTCTTCCGGTCGAGATTGAGACACTTTCATCTGTCTCCGGCTCTGATTTTGTACACACATCCACACCCACTCCCACACTCTCGAAATGAAGACATAAAAACTTATGAAATCTTTTTCCGGCAACTGTCACCGAATGCTATTATCCCGGTTGTTATTGGGGGGTTTGTTAATAAATAGTTGGATGGGAAAGCGGACTTATTTTCCTACTTTGATGGGCGACCGGAATTCGGCTTTCATCGATTGATTATCGCCCCAAAAAACTTTCTGAAAATTTGGTATTAATGGTTGGGAAATGGTTTTATTGCACTGACTCTGCCCCTCAAGATGTGCAGCGGCAGCGTGCAGCACCTACGTCCTACGTTCCCTCGCTAGGACTGGCCCAACCTTTCGCCTTGTGTCCGGCAATCCGCTTTAATCGTCGTCAATGTTTGTACCAACAGTCCGGATAATCCCGTAAATATTTATGCGCAGTTCGGCCCAAAATCGGTGGCAGTGGCGGTGGAGGGAGTGGCGGAGCAGATGCGAGCAGCTGCTGATGACAACGAAGGCATAATGGTTTTGCTGTCAAGTCGACTCGAAAACTTGTCTATGGGCTCGACAATCGATAACTGTCCTCGCCAACGAGGACGTGCTAAATTCCTTGTAATCTTTGGCGAATTTGAGGCTCTTGCTAACCCAACTTAAGGCGGCAGTTTCTTGTAGTTAGGGATCGACCGACTTTACTCTCGCAAATGCTGTGTACTG
Source organism: Drosophila greeni (assembly GCA_018874515.1). Taxonomy (NCBI): domain Eukaryota; kingdom Metazoa; phylum Arthropoda; class Insecta; order Diptera; family Drosophilidae; genus Drosophila; species Drosophila greeni. The sequence goes on along the minus strand of JAEIIM010007687.1, from coordinate 15,202 downwards.
ATACTGAAGCAGTGGCTTGTGGGGGTTTAAAGTAATTCCGTTGACAAGTAAACTGCGAGAAACATGGACATATACTTTCAGCTCAAATGCTTTATGTTAGCTTATATAATAAACGTATGACATACCTGTTCAGTCCATTCAGCCTTTTACGATAAAACTTAAGTCGTTATTTTAATTAATATTCGGATTTTTATAGCCCCTTCCAGCGCCGCCTTTTTGAGTTCTCTGACTATCCAGGAATTCTGAACGTGTAGCATTCGTTTAATATTTTTAACTTCCCGAAACCCATTTGCTTACAGGCGAAACCACAGAGGCCGACACTCTGTCGCTGTCACGAATTCGGCGAACTCCTTTTGGCAAAAATAAAACAAAAACGAGGGACCGAGACTGGGATTGGGAAAAAAATCGGAAAAACGTAGTTGATCAGGCCAACGGGCATTGGTCAAATGTGGCCAGTGCCGTATACATTCGTACGTGTGCGGCTAGCCATCCTGTATTTGCGGGCTGCTGGAATGTTGGACTGTTGGACTGTTGGACTGGTAACATGGTGGACTGCGAGACGGCATTGAAACAAATTGAAAAGTTGCGTTTGCCCATGAAATTGCAGCTAGTCCGCCCTTTAATGGAACATGAAAGCGATACACATGCCGGGCAATTAGACCACGTCCCGCCCTGCGACCTTTGCAAGGTGGCACTTATGTCTGTCAATAACTTCATTTCCGGCACAACGTGATTTAATTAACGATTACCCCCCGCCTTTGCTTTTCCCCGTCCGAAGGGAATTTTTTATGTAACAATAAAGTGAGTTTTCTTGTTGGCCGTGTGTGTCCTTTGACCAGTTTCCCAGCTTGGTCAGCTTGGCAGGATGTAGGTGCTTGAAGGCTAACAGCATTATATTTTCTGGACGTGGGTGGTTAAGTCCATTCGATCTTCCCGCCGCCCGATGCCTTATTAATTTCCCGCTCTGATCGGCATACAAGTGCGCCGCCCGGATTCCATTACCCGCTTGGATGCATTCTGCATGCATCGGCCAGCTTTTCCACTTAACCCGGCCACCGGCTTTCAGCCAGAAATTAGAAATTAGAAAATGTCAAATGCGCAAAGCATTTGCACTGCTGGCCTTCTGAAATTCACAGGGGGCTCGGCTCGACCAACCTCTAGATATTAATATGGGCAGCATTTGTGACTGGAGTTTCTCGTAGTTTCCGAACATTGGAGTTCATTTAATCTGTTGAATAAGTCGGAAGTTGGAAGTTTGGAATGCAATTATTAGCATGTTAAAGTAATGTAGCTTCTGTTCTTGGTTAATTCCGAATAATTGGTTTTCAGAAGTGCTAAGCCATTATTCCCGGACATTTTGTGAAATATAAACTTGTATAAGGCGGTTGTATGTGTTCTAAGTTAGGTAAGTCAATTAAAAATCCCTTTTGGTCCTAAAAAAGAAAAGAAAGCTTACATGTTTTAAGTTTATTGAATTATAAAGGTTTATAAATCAAATAATAATTTATGATTTGGTCCCATTTGCATACCTTGTGTAAATACATCCGTTTGAAAAAATAATAACGCAAAGATTTTCAGTATATTTCATCTGGTTTTATTTCCATTATACCTTTGTTTGTATTCTTGCTTTATACATATATTATAACTTCACAAAAAAAATGTTTTCTTTAGTTAAGTGTTGCTTTTGTTGTCATGTTTGCGTGTTTTTGGTTCATGCACTCTTGCATTTAAACGAGATTTTTAAGTTTTGAAACATTGGTATTTGTTTTTGTTGCATGGAAAGTTTGTTCGCTTGATTTTATCATTTAAAATTTACACCAAAGAAGATCATCTATGTTTACAACTAGTACATTAGTATTTCCGTACATACTCGTATTTTTCTTTATCAATTTTTAATTGTGTTTGTAACGTGGCTCGATCGATGGATTTCGGGGGAGTTCCTGCTGCCAACAATCGACCGATAACACTGGAAATTCTCCTGGGGTCTCTCTGTCTCTCAATAACTTTGATATAGCTGTCGGTGGCCCGAACCGAACCCACAGTAAATGTTGTTTGTGTCGCCCCTAAGCCTATTCTATGACATGTATTTTCTGCACTTTGCTGCTTCGACACATATAGTAGAACCGTATATGTTGCGCTCGCAAGTAAACAAACGACTAGTACAGTTTCAGAGTAACAACTGAATATCGAGTATTTCTCTAAAACGAGATTTTCGTGCTTTCATTTTAGCATCGTCCTTCATCCTCTCCTCGAACCTAATTTCCCTCCAGTTTCCACGTTCGTTTTCGTTCAACAGTTGATTTTTTGGTAAAATTTGATTTTAACAGCTTATAAATTAGGAAAAAACACTCATACGCCCTGTGGGGCGAGGTCCTATACAATTATTCTTGCATATATTTTTCAGTTACAATTACTTGCTCTAATCTTTTCGATTTGGTATAAGGCTTAGGCCTGGAAAATACTGGCAACTTGGTTGGCAATCCTCCAATTTGTGTGTGTGTTTTCTTTTTTTTTATGTTTGTTTTTTGTTCGGGTTGTCAATTTGCTTACTTGCCAACTTTTTGTTTGTTTGTTTTTTTTTGTTGTTGAAAATTTGACACTTTATTTTTGAATTATATTTCGCATTAAGAAATGAATGCTAATTCCACACACAGATAATAAGAAAGAGATAGAGACATGTAAGGAGCTAGAGGGAGAACAGTGTGTTGACAAGCTCAAATACGTTTAATTCGTAGAGGTCTTCTATTATGGAAATCTATGGTTGAATAAAACAATGTTACTTCGACACACCAAAAGGGTACACAGTATATCGAATTATGATTACCGAACATCTTGGAATTGATCACTGCCTTGCAAATCACTTGAAATCGCTGTGAAATCGATATGTCCAAGTAGATATCGATGTATCAGACAAAAGCTATCAATATTCATATCGAATTTCCAATAACATATCGATACATTTTCGTTTGTGGTGTGTGGTGTGATCAGCCAGGGTGGGAGGGTATAACGGTTTAATTGTAATATACATATGTCGTATAGTTCGAATAGTATAGTATTTTTGTTGCTCTGTCGATATTGTCGTGCCTAAGATCGGATCGGATCCGCTTTAGTTTATATATGCAGTAGAAAACCGAAGGATATAGCGCTGAATAACCTTGGAAGAGGGCTGACAATCAAGGGGGCTGGGAATTGCATCGATAACATTTATCCAAAAATAATACAGCTATTCTTCTGCGACCAGGACAGCTGCAGTTCTACACCGTTGCAGTTTTGTATATTGAGGCCTTTGATCTGGCCGTTGCTTGGACTCGTCCATTAAAAGGATTTATTGTTTTACAATTTGTATTCCGGTTGGATTTGTTTAGTTTGAAAGCTTTGTGGGTGTTTCGGCTAAGGTACAAATTTGCTACAGATTTAATCTACGTGGAAAGAGTTGTCCCCACCTCGCTAAATTAGTTCTCTGCTTCGTATCGGTTCTGCTTCGGTTTCTTCTGGAAGACTACAGCTAAGTACACAGCTATATATGTATGCTTGTATGTATAGGGTTAAAAATGCAACAATTACTTTGTGTTTAGAGTTTAGTATAGAGAAAGGTCTGTAGTTGGTGTAACGGCAAAAAAAACCACCCACTAACTATGTACAACGAGAATTGTAGTTATTAATTTTAAACTCTTCTGGTTTTCTATGCTTCTATATTCCACTCCGGTCATAATCGGTGTATTTACCTCTAATAGTTCTCTGCCTCTTTGCCTTCTGTGCCCCTTAGTTCTAGCTACAAAAAATTACAATTACACACAAATTGTTACTCATTAAATATTACGTGGCTTGTGTGTATATTGTTAATATGTTTGTAAATATAATATGCATATACACATGGATATCGGTTCATGCTACTCCTTCCTTGTTGCCCTATATGCATTGTTGTTGTGGTCCAATTTCTGATTCTAACATTTGTTTTTATTTGATTTAGCTTCAGCTACAGCTCTGCCCCCCACATCACACACTCTGAGGCACCCACAAGACCCCACGGATACATATGCTTTACATATATACATATGTACATATGTACAGCATACACTTGATGACATTCCATCATTGTCACCATCATCATCGGATTCAACTAATTTGCTAATGGAGATATAGCAGTAGCAACAATGCGGAAAAACAACAGACGAGTGCGACACACACTCAAATTTAACATTACTCATACGCCCCGGGGAACGCTTCTTGAACATGTCCTTGTCGTGTGTGTGTGGGAGCGAGTGTGCGTGTTGCCATTATTTTGATTTAGACAGCACAAAATTCACATTTATTTACCTACTCTCCGTTCTATACATGTTTACATACTCGTGTTCCTAAGAGAAAGCCAAACTGCCTTCAGTTATCAATTATGCGGAACTTAATTGGTATTCCTTCTGCTGTTTCCCGTTTCGCGCACTCCGTATATATAGCTTTTGTTTTAAATTTAAATTTCCCTCTATGTATATACACGTATGTATGTATATATTTTATTAAAAAGTTAATTATCTTTTAGGTATTAGTTAGTATTAGTTTTAGGTTTAGTTTTAGTTTCATTGTGTAAAGCTTTCGTTTCGTACATTCCAATGGGGAGTTTTCTCGGGGCGTGCACACACTGGCACCCACATCCGGTGTAGCCTCACCGCTTCGTCGCTCGAGAACTACTTGGAACCCCTTAAATGCAACAACTAAAGTGACGTTGCCCTCGTAGCTCTGATTTTTTTCGCACTCGTTATTTTCTCGGTTTGTTTTACAGTTTGCAGCTGGACACACACACACACTGCATAATTGCATATTTATGAACATTGGATGTACCTTGATTTTATTTTGGCAGATTCGCGTTGTCTTTCTCGCTACGCATTTCATTTACTTTCTATGTAAATTTCTACTCGCGTGTGTGTGGGTGTTGTTGGTGCAGAGAGCAAGAGGGAGAGAGAGAGAAAAGAGAGAAAGAGAGAGAGAGAGAGGAAGAGAAAGAAAACCAGATATTTTAATTGCCATACACGAATTTCAATTCCCATGCGTTTGCAACCTCGTTGTTTTTGGTGTGCGTGTGCGTGTAGGTGTGCGTGTGTGCGCATACATGTGTGCGAGAGTGTACTTCCTTGATGTGTGCAATGTGGCATATAATGGAAACAACAACAAAAGCATGTCAAGCAATAACAGTTAGCAAAAAAGTAAACGCCCGGCGAACTTCACAAGAGTTATGCGAAAAGCGAACAAAACTTCCTTGTTTTAAAATACAGAAACCGAGTGAAATTTAATGGCATCCAATTACGTTTATCCAATAAAGACGCAGGCTGGCTGCTAGCTTCAATTAAAGCCACACTCTACACACTGCCTCCGATTCGCAGTTGACATTTTTGGGCATTGCATTTGCATTTTAATAGCTGCAGCAGCGACAATGTGTTTTGTGAAAGCGAAACATAACATTATTAATTATCAATCTGCACATTTAATGATTCAATTACCAAATTATGTTTCTCTAGCTATTTGATACAAGGCTAAAATATCCAAAATAATAATATAATTCGGAAACAAGATTTACTTAATTCAGTTATCTGAGGAAAATCACAAAACATCGATCAATCGTAAGCCTAGATCTCTCTGAGAAAACACTTATGCATATTTACACCCACACACACTTTGGCAAATGATCTTTCTTTGAGCAATATCCTCTCTCCCCTTCGGTTTTTTACAAATAAGAATATGCAACTTTTTCTTTAATTATACTTTGTTTTTCCATCACAGCTAACGTCAATTTATGTAACTCTAGGACATTCAACAACATTTCTAAGAAGTATTCTCTCGGGCCACAAAAACAATATGGGCTGATAGAACGTAATAAAAGAGTTTTCATGTTTTCCATGTACTTCTCTATATATATATTTTTGGTTCAGTTTCGTTTAGCATTTTCCTCTTAATCTAACATCTTCTATAGAATTAAATGTATTTAGACTGTTACACATTTGACAGTTCGCAACATCGATCGATACATACACAGAGAACGCTCTAAACTCTTGTAAACTCAATTTGGCTCATTACAGACCGGGCCCTTTTAGTAGGAGGAATCTTAAGCGAACCAACATATTGGCTTACATAATACACATACACAATGGGGTGGATCTCTGCCATTGGCTTCGATTTCTAAGTACTTGTCAAAATAAACTGAGGGTATTGAAATGTTTTCTTGAGTGACTCAATTTAATTAAATGTAACACCAATAAACAATTGTTGAGCACTTTAAGATCCACCCTAAAACACGCATATAAAATTCATAAAAGCACAAAATATATATATTGTATACATATATTTAAATCTGGAACAACAACAAGTCCGCACACCGAATCTGGGCAAGCGTTTTTCTTTCTTCGTTCATTTGTTGTTCTTTTTCTTGGTTGGGTCTGTTTTTGGCTGAGTGCTGGATGTCTGGATGCCTGGGAGTGGTGGCAAGGATACTCACTGCTCGCCGCGATTAGCAGGAGACACCCTGCTTGGCCACCGTGTACCAGGTGCTCACGGTGACCAGCGAAGGGGAATCGGGGGTGGTCGACGGCTGGGGGTGCAGCGGGTGGACATCGACGTCTAGCCCAGCCTCGCCCTCGCCCCCGGCCCCACTTGCCACGACCACAAGTGGCGGAAGGGGTGTTAGATCGGAAGGTGCTGGCGGTGCTGTTGTCGAAGGCTGGGGCGGGGGCGGGGGCGGGATCGGGTTCCGATTGGGATGCGGATGCGGATGGGGATGTGGATTCGGTGGCGGTTCTGGGGTATTCTTGGCCATCCGTCGCTGAAGGCGGGATCGACTCTTTAGCCGGCCCTGCGACTGCGGGTGGTGAAAGTGTAGCGGCTGCGGTGTGTGAAGGTCGCGACCCACCTGCGGCCCCACCTGCGGGCACCGGAAGCGGATGGCCTGTTCGTTGGCCACGTTCAGTTCCGGCCACCTTGCCTGCACCGTCTGGCCGGCTCCGGGCTTTGCCTGGTGGCGCTTCTTGCTCTTGCTGCGCTTGCGCGCCTTCGACTGCGACTGGGACTGGGAGTGCGCCTTGGACTTGCTGTGCGATCGGCGGCCCGCGGACTGCGGCCTCTGGCAGTGCCGGCACACAAAGAACCTGTAGTTGTTGTCGTCCTCCCCCTCCCCCTGGTAGTCGTCGTCGTCCTCCTCCTCGTCGTACTCGTCCGCCTCCTCGGTGAGCGGGTGACGTGCATTCCCGTGTGGTTCCCCGTTCAAAGCATTGCAGTTGAGAGTGGTGCCCGTGGCCGCCGAGGTGGTGGTCGTGGTGGTGGAGCTGTCGCCGCCGTCTATGTCGATTATGTGACAACACTTCTGCTGCCTAGTGCTATGTGGTTGCTGCTGTTTTTGCTGTTGCTTGTTCTTCGTCTTGTGCTTGGACTTACTTTTCTCTGTATCCTGGTGGTGCTGCAGATGTGGCTGCTGCAGTTGTGGCTGCTGCTGGTGCTGGTGTTGGCGTTGCTGCTGACTGCGACTGCGTCGCCGCCGGCGGACCGTGTATTCGTCGCCCTTGTCGGTCGGATATGGTCAGAACGCTGTGTCGAACACGGACATCGAGCGCGAGATGGCGTCGTCGTTGCGACAGGCCTCCAGGAACTCCTCAAGGGTCACGACGCCGTCGCGATTGATGTCCATTTTCTGGGGGAGTACGGGGAGAACAATATATATACATAAAGCAACTTTCTAAGGTAACATAATTTAATTGATAATGAATTCTAGTCCGCAAAAAGCTTTCGGTGAACTCACGTTTGTTAATATATTTTTAACGAATTGTCAGCTTGAGATATTTAAGGTGATGAAATTCAGAAACAATTAACCAAAAATTGCTGGGGAATTTGTGCCTTACTTCAACACGAAAAGCTTAGTCAAAGGTGTAACAATACGTTACCGGTAAGGAGGATTTGATAGAAAGTAACATGTATTCTCTATAAGAGAGTATCGCATTAGAATATTACGGAAACCCAAGCTCGATGCGTGGGAACATTGGTGACATTCAGACAAGTCCATATCCTTTAATATTTGAAAAACTACTCGACTAATATATCTGGCTTCTATACCCAACACTACGTGATATTACTGGCAATTAAATCCATTTAGTTATCGGGGCTTCGGGCAGGAGAAGGGCGAAAGCAACAGCGTAGAGCTGTGCGAGCGGCACTGCTTGACGCACTACTTCCGCCTCCAGGAATGTGAATGATCTCAGCCATCTATCATCAATTTCACTCTCGCCCGACATTATTCAAGGACTTTTGGCCAGGCCCATTTGCTCTGCCCAATTTATTCCGAATGCCAACGACCGCTAATGACAATGCGTGACTGGCAAGCCAAGGAGGAGCACACTGGGCAGGACGCCGAGCTGATACCGAAAAACCCATTCACAAGCCGCCCATCCTGGACTGCTGGCCGACAAATTGAAATAGGCAATTTGAATTTGCATAATGCAAAGTAAATAAGTTTCATGTTCGCAACTAAAATTCAAATTGTACGCGTGTAATTAGCATAAATAACAGGCGAAAATCGTTTGGGATCTGAGAGCTGGAGTGAGACTGGAACTGGGAACTGAAACTGCCACTCACCTGGAAGATGTGCTCCACCTTGCCCTTTATCTTCTCCTCCTCGGGACACTCGTCGGGCAGCCGGCCCATTAGCTCGTATATGGCAGTCACAATGTCAGTCATTTCCTCCCTCGTAATGAAGCCGTCGCCGTTGATGTCGTAGAGCGAGAAGGTCCAGCGCAGCTTCTCCTCCACGGAGCCGCGTGACAGTATCGAGAGTCCTTGAACGAAATCCTGTGTGGCGGGCGGGATGAAAAATAAGTTGGCGCAAAAACAAGGACACACTGTATAGGAAAATGGAGACAGATACAGAGGCAGAGGCAGACGGAGCCGGAATTACAGGTTTACAAGAAATTGAAAATATGTTTTAAGAAATTGCTCGTAAACCGCAGTGGCAATTACACCTGCGTCCACACTACCAGTTCATTCTGTCTCAGCTAGTGGCTATTCATATTATACTTTTCCCTTTGGAACTATTGGTTTAAATGGAACGCTGTACCTACCAACCTCGACTTCCCTTCTTGTCTCCCCTCCATGTATGCGGCAAAAAATTCTTTAAATCTTATAATATTTTCACCGCTGCTGTATCACGACATTCCCCTTGGAATTCAGCATTCCCACCCAACCTCCGAGTGCCGGCTCTGCTGCTGAAGTGGACATTTATTTCTATGCTTCGTATGACAAATGTACCTAGATAAGGGCTGGAAAGGAGATGGCGCAAAACTTTTTACGACTGGGGGAGCTCCTGGAGGTGTTGAGGCATTTTGGGAAGGCTACAGCTGACACCCAACTGGCTCCCACGAGTCCCTTTGCATACAGTATGGGGAGCAAGAAAAAGCAGCAATGTAAGACAGTGTAAAAAGTAGAAATAATGGCATCGAACAGAGCCGTCGTTTGTGTCCCGTTCTGGCAGCGTCCACCTAATTTATCAAATAAAACATCGAAAAACTACTCGAATTATCCAAATGCGAAGCAAGAAACTTTCGTTATTCGACGGGGACAAATGGCAGAGCGGCAAGCTGGCGAAACAGCTAGCAGATTGAAATTTTGCAGTGAAGCTTGGCTTGCCCACTCTGGCCGAGTGATTGAGCGGATCTGTGAGACTTTTCCCATTCTTCCGTGAAAAACCTGACCAGTACTTTGCACAGCTTCTTTAAGGGATTAGCCGAGAGGCATTGGACACCAGCGCAAGACCCAGTTATGCATAGAAATCAATGCGAATGGCTCAGGATATATTGTCTTCAAGATGTGTTCCAATTCATAGAATAAAATTTAAAATTGGCATCAAGTTAAGTTGTGTTTCAGCCCACTTACAACCAGCTCATTTAGTTATTGGCCGATAAGATTATTTATGAATGCAGTGTGCTAACCATAGAAGCACACGGCATGTGAAAATAAGGCCAGGTGTGTATTGGCTCTCAATGTAAATTGATTTTCTATATCGATATATGCAGCTGGGATCGTGGGAGTCTGTTCACAGCGCTCACTCAACTGCCATGTTAACCTGTTTGCCATACTTAACCGCTGGCGGATACAATCCTTTCTCCCTGGGTTCTTCCAGTCTCCCCACCTTCCCGTCTTCCCTTTCCCCCTTTCCCCATTTTTCTAGGACTCTAGCAGTATGTATTCCCCCCGCTCAATTGCTTTTATCTCACACACTTGAGCAATTTATCTTTTCTGCCAGCGTAAACAGGTCGCAGTACTCCTAGCCATCTTCCTCGTAGCATATTGCCCTGCCCACAATTTCAATATGGCCATGACAGGTTTGCCGTTAGCCCGTTTTGCAGCCATTACTGCTGAGTGTGTGAGTGTGGGCGTGGGGCTGCTCTTGTTGGCAGTTTAATAAACGCGACTGTCATGCAAATCGCGCATAAAACACCTTGCAACAATATGTGGAACTTAATTGAAAAGCGGAAGTCTGCTTAGTCCGACCGTCACATACAAACTGGGGAATTACCGAGCGGATTCGGCGGGGGTGCTGGGGGTCAGGGGCTAAGGGGTCCTTCCTTCCTTGTGCATGCTTTATATCGAGTACGTGCCTTGTAGTCATTACAATTTTGAGGTCATTATTCAACAACGAAAGCGGCGCGCAGGCAAAAAGGCAAAAGCTCGCACAGATAAACTGCGGCAAAGGGTGGCAAAATGAGGGAGAGGCAAGTGCGTGGCCCCAGAGATGGACGGCTGACGTGATTGCGATTATTTCCCGGGACAGACAGGCGGACATACGAATGACAGACACTCTGTGCCGACTTGATTGCAATATTGATTTGTAAATTGCACGCTTCAAAAAATGCCAAGTGGATTCCATCTACGGCAAGGACGCCTGTAAAATACTATAGTTATATGGATTACTTAGTTCAGTTATGACTTAAGTCAGTTTTTCGCTCTTTTCCATATTAAGCATTTAAGGATGTTAAGGATGTTTTCTTATTTCTACTTATCGATCGTCCTTTCTTGGTTTGGCATCCCCCTTGCTCTTTTGCAGAAAGTGCCGTGGGAGGACAAAGTGTTTTGAATTATAAATAAAGAGCTCTAAATACTGAATATAAAAATGTATCTCCATTTTATGCAGGATTATTAAGTAAGAAATAATTTGTATTTATAATACTAGGACACTATTATCAACAAAAATAATTTTTTTAAACAAGGTATTTGCTGTTTCAGCTTAACAAATTTTCGTGTCACGCTATTCTCACTTGGACTCATCTTCCCGGATCTCCCCCTCGCTCTGGGTCCTTCCCTTCGCTTTCGATTTCGCCTTCACTTTATCTATTTCATTTTCCAAGGGAAGTCCCATTGTTTAACTTGGGGTCCTGCTTTTCTGTTTAGCTGCTTTCAGTATATTCATTTTCATTCTCCTTTTTCCTTTCTTGGCTCCGCCTACTCGCATATTCCTGTCCCTATTTCCCCCCACCTCAGCGGCTTGCCCAGATTTTCCCCGCCCATGAAGTCACAGTTCCTGACAGAGTTGGCGTTAAAATCGCCATAATTCATCGTTTCAATGGCATTGTGTGTGCTGTGTGTGCTCACTAGCCCATCGCCCACCCTGCTGCTAAGCGGAAGTGGAGTTCATGTTTGGACATCGCAGGGCAGTCGCTCGACAGTGAATAAACTGCAAAAAAATTATTCGCAATTTGCATGCGCCACGGGTGGCAGGGCTGGGCTGGGGGACCGCCTGGATTTTCCCCTCAATCCGCCGAAATTTATTTATTTTTATTTTCTTTTCGCCAGCTCTTGTTTTGTGCAATCCGGTGGCTGCAATAGAAACGTTGACAATGACAGGCGACAGCGACAAGCACGCGAATTCGGTGGAAACTATATTTTCCACCCTGTGCTCTCCCCGCTCCGTATTTTATTTCAATTTCGAGACATTTCACTTTGATTTCTGAATTTGGCGAATATATTTGTGCAGCAGTTTGCCCCCGAAGCGAAACTGGAAATCAGGAGCCATGGACAGAGAAAACGCTGGGAGAGTGAAACCGAAGGATGCCAGAGGATTAAACCATTAATTCCTGCTTTCGCCAGGAAATACACATCTGCCTTCCGGTCTTCCGTTTTAAAGATTCTTCACAATTTTCAGAGCCATTGTCTAAAAAAAGTTGACCTGATTGCATTTTTTGCACAGTAAAAGTATGCTTCCTTTCAAATTGAAAGATATTATTTAACAAAATTAATTTTTTTATACACTTAATATGCCTTTATAAAGTTGTCTTCAGCCCAATCTTTTTAATGAAAGCTATAGGATATGGTTCTCCGTTTCGGACAATTTTTATTCGGACTTAACCCGTTGATATATATTTACGATGTGTAAAAATTGATGATGATATCGCTTGAAATTTGCGAGTTACAAATTTGCTATGCCTGGGTCCGACTTTATTGTTGCCTCGAAATTAAACGATACTCAATATTTATATTTTTGTGTAATTCATCTGCCCAGTTCTATTGTCCATATTGAATCCATATTAATGTTCTTCATGAACTCATTTATTACGTACTTACGAACAGCTTCTCTTCCCAGGCCCATGTTTACCACGACTGCCATACTCCGCTTGCTCCATCTGGCTGACCATTCTCCTATATTCTCAACCATTTTTCTACTCCGAAGCCTCCGCTAATTCACGTCCATGACCAAACACTTTTGTCGGACCCGAAACTTTGGGGGCTTTTAGGCAGACGGACAGACTTACAGACGGACGGACGGGCGGTGTCTGTTCCGTGTACTTAGCTTATTACAACTTTTGTGCTGCGGCAGTTAATAGATCGCTTAAGCATCTAGGGAGCGTGTATCTGGAGGAACTCTTTGTTCTCGGCTCCTGTCACTAATAAACCGTAACTAAATGCGCTTACTCCCCCCATGGACCTTTGCCCTTGTTGTTCTTCTTTGGCCATTTTGCAGCATCATTTGGCGCCACCCGTCCCCCCGTTTTGAGCCCAATCAGCTTCATTTAGAGTCTCGCGATGCTACACAACTTTTGCTTCTAAGCTGCACAGAGAAAAACATTTCGTGGGGTTGAAGGTGGAAAAAGCGTACTAAGCATAATGGTCACAATATAGAATGTAGGAATGAATTGACTTGTATGCTCAGTAAATAGTTTAAGCAGTTTATTAATTCATTAATACTGAGTTGTAAATATTGATTACTTTATTCTTCATTTAAGGTTTCTGTAACCATTTATTTTTCAATTCATCAATTAGTTTTTGCAGTTGTACAAGTAGAAAAAGAAATAATTAAATTAAAATTTATAATTAACTATGGAATTTCCCTTGTGTAAGAACCCCAAACCAAACCAGAGCGGAGTCAACTCCACTCGACTCGGCTGTTGGCCATAATTTATACTTAAAATGTCTAAAGTAATTTCATTGTACTTAAGTCTTGTCCGCCTACTTCCACGCCCTTGGTTCCCTCTGCCTATCCCAACCTGGCCCCTGACCCTGTCCCTAGCCCCGGGTGACCTCAACAATTTCAGTTAGTGCCGCATCATCGTCCGGACATTAAGAGGCGTACCGAGTAAATTAAGTTGAATTGTTCGTCCTTCTGAGTGTCGTCGGGCCCTCGCTTCGCATCCAACGCATTCGCCCCGGCAGAATTAATCGATAACGATAGGCCGCAATTTCGATGAACTGCTCAGTTCAATCACAACCAATTCAAATTGCCAAAACACTTATGTGCAGTTGGTCATAAATTCGGCCTTTTAAGCGCATACTGAATTATTTAAGAGAAGGAACTTCCAACGAAATCTGTGTAAGTAATACATTTTACTGTCTTTTTGGAAAGCCTTGTCAAGCTCATGGTAGATTTGAAGAATCTTTTCATAATAGGAAACAAACTGCTTCTGCCAGAGGCTTTCAAACGACTCACTACTTTTGAATTGGTCACAGTCTACCTTGTACACTTAAAACAACAATTTGTATATGCTCCAGAAAAATCTATCAAACACAAAGACAAATTTGTAGAATTAAGAAACAGTTTCCATCAACTTAACTCAAGTTGGACCCAGGAACCAATTTTTGGTATCCTTGTTTCCGCAGATGATTTCGGTAGCTCCTCAGTTCAACGTGTGCCCCTGGACTCTGTTATTTCGGTCACCGGCTCACTACCCCATCCCATTCTTATGTGCGATTTTCTAAAATATGGGCGAAACGAGGGGCTTATAAGGTAAACATTTTTATGAGTGTGTTTTCTGACACACAAAAAATGGTTGTACATAATGGTATGCATTAAGCTATGGGCAGTGTGGTTGTGTTCGGTTTAATTGGAAATGGCGCCGACAGACAGAGTAAGTACCACAAAGTGCTGTGCCAGAGTTGATTTCTAAGACAATTTCACAATTTCCTTCCAGCGCTCGATGGGCCACTAACGGAACTCCATCACTTCGGTCTGCATCCCTATAGAGATTGAGAGGAGCTGAGCCTGGTCGGAGAAGGGAAAGGAATCCCCAGCTCAAAACACACGACGCACGGAAATGAGCTGGTCAAATGCTTCCCATTGCATCTCTCATGCCCGCCTGTGGCCGCAGGCCTTACTTTGATGTCTCATTCGGTAGTTTGGGAGCGAAGGACACACAAATGAAAGGCTGCTCTGGCAACTTGGCAATTTTTGCAAGAAATGTGGCTATTTAGAAGCCCACGGACGTGTCCATATTTCGAGTTATTTTGTAGTTTATATCAGCGCCTGAGGCACTTCAATCAGTTTTAAGGGGTTCCGCCATGACAGAGTTTGGTGTTCTCTAACAATTTGTTGTACTTTTAAAGCTGCTTTAAGCGCTTAATCAAATTTTAACTTAGATTATTACCAAACGTCCCTCCGTGTTGTGTTTTTATCATAACCACAAATAAAGCAAAGTACTTGTTGTGCAGAATCGGGAAGATTTGCTTACCATTTGCCACTTGAATGTCGATTAAAGACAGACAGTTGGACAGCTCCCAAATCTTTATCAAAATATAAATTACCCACAATCTATGTTAATACCAGAAAACGTAAATCTTTTGTAAATGTTAAATCAATGTATATGAGTTATCTCTTCGTTAAGGATTTAGAGATATAAGTTAATAAATTTCATGACGATTAATTTATGTGAAATATGGGCTTACGAACAAACAGCAAACTAATTTTCGCATT
>JAEIIM010007518.1:0-12181 GCA_018874515.1 Drosophila greeni | reverse complement strand
TCACTGACCAGGCATTCACTTCACAAAATTAAATAAAATTCGATAGTTTTGTTAATGCATAGGGGGAAATTTGGTTTTTCACACACACTTTATTTTTTGGAAAATGTTTCTACTAAAAAAATTCAAACGTGCCGCAAAAAGAATGCTAAAACGCAAATACTTACATCCTATTCTTCCCTCTTCCTCGTTGCAGTACAAGAAGGCGATCCACGCGACGCTCAACACCTCGCAGCCTGTGATCAAGGAGGAGGAGGAGAACACGATCTTCTTTAAGATCGATGAGCTGTTCGAGCTGCACACGGGCTTCCTCAACGACCTCAAGACGATCGTCTCTCACGAAGGAGGCGACGTGCTCATCGGGGAGCCCTTCCGCCGGCTGGCCGAGATGTTCGATCTGTACAGCGCCTTCCTGCACAACTACAAGAACGCCATCGATACGGTCAAAAAGTGCAGTGCGAGTAATCCGCAATTCAAGAAGATTGTGTCCACAATTGTGGTCAATCTGCAGACGGAGCAGTCACTGACGCTGGAGGATCTGCTGCACAAACCGGTGGCGAGGGTTCAAATCAACGCTCTCGTCTTCAACGATTTGCTGCGCGAGACGCCGAATGCACATCCCGATCACCAGCCGCTGAGGCAGGCGCAAAAGATCATTCAGATGTTCCTCAATCAGTTCAATGTGGTCAATCAGCGGCTGCCCAGCGAATCGAATCGCAATCTGCGGCGCATGGTTCGCAATTCGTTCATCGTGGAGCTGGTCGACGGGCATAGGAAGCTGCGACATCTGTTCCTCTTCAACGATGTCATTGCCTGCGCCAAGTACAAGGCGTTGGGTAGGGATCGCATTGACTACGAGCTCAAGTGGTTTATACCCCTAAAGGATGTGGGCATTATCGAGGAGGCCGACCCAGCGGCCGAGTTGAAGGAATCTAGTCCCGCGAATATTTCGCAAGTGAAGCGCAATTTGCGTTCGGTGCGCGATCAATTGGCTTTGGAGGTGGCCAGCAGTGGACCGGTGCGATCCGGTGACAAATACAAACGGAAGCTGGCCGATCTGGAGTCACAGCTGGTCCTGGCCACGCCCAATTTGGTGCTAAGGTTGAGCAATAAGGCGAACAACAAGATTATGACCTTTTTCCTTAGCTCGGACTTTGAGAGGACGCAGTGGATTGATTCAATATCATCGCTTAAGGTGGGTTTTTGAGTTTAAATTCTACTCTTCCCTGGAAACTAATTCGAGTTTTTCTTTTTAGCAAAAGTGCAACCTGCCTGGAGCCAACACCATCAACTCGCTGGAGGTCAGCGCCTTCATTGTGGCCATGCAGCGGGGCATGAAGACTGAAATGGGTTCGTATTTGATGCGCAACACCAATGATGAGAGCCTCTTAGTGGGAGACCTGCATATGGCTGTCCAGGGTCTGAGTGGCCTTGAGCAGGCGGCTGACTTGTACATCTGTGTGGAGGTGGACTCGTATGGCCACTACTTCCGCAAGGCCACCACCAAGATGGTTTGCAGGAGCCAGACGCCGCTGTGGAACGAGAGCTTCATGCTGGAGCTGGAGGGTAGCCAGAATGTGCGCATTTTGCTGTATGAGGCGAAGGAGAGGCCGCTTTTACGAGCTAAACACATACTCAAGGTGGGTTTCTCACATATTTTTAAGATCCTCCTTTAATTCTCCTCTTTAATTTGTTATATTCTCCCCCAGTTAAGTCTCAGCTGGCTTACAGAGACCACGCAAACGCGTAGCATCAAGCTGAGTGAGACCTTGGAGCTGGGCTGCTCTTTTCGGTTTGTGCCTGGGGAGCTGTGCCGCGCCACCACCAAGCCTGGGGCACTTTTTGGTGCCAAAATGAGTCAAGTATTAAAGTGAGTAGAACTCTTACTATACCTTGTGCTTGTTATTAATAAATAATGATACATTTTCCTTAATTAGGCGCGAAAAACGCGACATTCCGTTCATCATCAGTGCCTGCATACGCGAGGTGGAGCGTCGGGGGATGCTGGAGGTGGGCTGCTATCGTGTAAGCGGCTCGGCCTCTGATTTGGCCAAGCTTAAGAAGGCCTTTGAGTCGGGTAAGTCAGCTCTAAACTACTTAGCAGAGGAAGCTGATTAAATTTTATATCTTCTCCTACAGATGCCTATGAAGCGGAGCAGCTGCTGCGCGAAGTGGACATCCATTCGGTCACTGGCATACTGAAGAGCTTCCTGCGCGAACTGCCCGAGGCCTTGTTCACCGATCAACTATATCCGCGCTTCTTTGACACCTTCAGTGCGTTTAGCAACAACAACGAAGCCACCAGAATCAATGAGCTGCTCAAGGTGTTTGAGGAGCTGCCGCAGGCCAACAAGGCATCCATTAGTCTGATTCTAGATCATTTAATTAGGTCGGTTTTATAGGTTATTAGGGATTATATCAAAAGAGCAGTTTTGTACCTACTTTCCCCCTCTTTTTCATGTCTAATAATTTAAAATTCACCATTTTTCATCGTTTCTTCTCCCCCCAGAGTCCACGAAAAAGAAACGGACAACAAGATGTCGCTGCACAATCTGGCCATGGTTTTTGGCCCCACCTTGCTGCGACCGGGACAGACGCAGGTCAAGCAAAAGGATCCACTGGCAGCCAGCACTGTGGATGTGATGGCCCAGGCGGGCATACTCTATTGTTTCCTGCAGGCGCGCAAAAAGGATTAGGCGAGGGATAGACACACACAAACACACACAGCACACACATGCATATGGAATATATATATTTATATATACATCTATATATATATATAAAATATATATTTTTTTAACATACAAAGGAAATTTAATAATAAAGCCTACGCCTACACCTCCTCCTACACACTCCTACAGCTCTGTCTCCCTGGCACAAGGACACACAAGTAAACACAGGAGAGGGAGATGGAGGAATGTGCTGCCAATTGTATATACCAGGAACAGGATGAGGAAGAGGACAAGGAACGGGAGCAGGATCAGGGCCAGGAACAGGACTAGGAACAGAATCAGGAAGAGGAACTGCTACTGCTACTGAAGCTAAGGTTTAATTGAGCTCCAAGACTCCTTGATCTAAAATCAATGGCGACACACAAACACAAGACAAACAACAACAACACACACACACACCTGGGATGATCAAGTGTCTAACACTATATACATAGCTGCTTAATGCTAAAGCTTTCCCCTCCTGCTTACTTGCTACCCCCAAAACCCACTATTTTATACATATATTCCTACGTAGAACTGTAGAAGACATCAGCTTTAGCCTAGGGATGGAGGGACCGATATATAAATCGATAATTTAATGTTGCGATATACATTCTGTTTGATGTAAATTAAATTTTCAATTTTTTTTAGATACTTTTTTAATTTTATAAATATTTTCAAGTTAAATGCAATATTTTATGGCCTAAAAAAATGCTGTATGTTAAAATTTACGATATTTCCGATGTGTGTACGATATTTTCGATATGTCTCCTTTTTTTTCGATAAGTTTTATGTTCGATATATCATATCAGCCTCTATAAACATCCCTGCTATGGCTCTACCCTTCCCCAAAAAATATGTAATGCCGCCTTTAGCTTATTGCAAACACAAAAAACAAAACGCGGAAAGGAAAGCGCAAAAGAGAACCGATACAAATTGCAAATATTTTCAATATAACGAGCATATATCTAGCGACCAGATATGCCCTACCTATATATATACATACAAAATATATATGTATACATTTAAATTACTATACACTTAGTACTATATAATTTACTAAAGCGAGTTTGCCGGCCGATTGATCGATAAATGATCGATATATGTTCGATATATGATATGTACGATGTACGATGTATGTGTATTGCTTATAAAATTCTGTTTTTTTTTTTTTTATTATTCGATCGTCGTCTTGTTTTTTATATTAATTTAGGTTTTATATAAAAAAAAAAGAAAAAGAAACAAAAAACAGAATGGTAAAATAAAATATATTCTATTTAGAAATTTGCGACAGACGAACGATTTCATTTAAAAAAAATATATATTTATTAGAACTTTAGAACTTAGAAATTTAAAAATTATTCAAGAATCCTACTTCCTACTCCTCTTCGTCTTCCTCGCCAGCTGGTGCCACCGCCTCCACATCAAAGAACGCCCTGCGACTGCGCTTGGCTGCAATAGCTGCCTGGCTTTCACCAAACTTGGCCGCCGTTCGCTTGCGCAGCTCTTCAACATCCTGACTATCATCGTTGGCGCTCCACTCGAGCACCAAACGGCGTCCATAAAGATGCGTGCTGGCACTCAAAGCCTCAAAGGCACGCTTGGCCTCCGCCTTGCTCATGTAGTCCACGAAACCGAAGCCACGATGAGCATCCTCGCCGGCGGTGGCCTTTTTGGGAAGGCGCAAAGAACGCAGCTCGCCAAAGGCCCTGGAAGAGGGAGAGAAAGGAAACAAGGATTAGAGAGAGTCTCCAAAGATGATGCTCCAAGCTGACTTACTTGAATATCTCCCTCACTTCACGATATTGCGCCTGGAAGGGTATATTCCTCACCAGAATCTTGGTGCCTGTTTGCTTCTTCTGCGAGGCCAAACGACGCTGGGCACCCGCCTGATCATGGCTCCTAGAAAAAGGATGAAAGGGAAGATGAATCAATTGCCAGGAGTTCCCTGTAACTCCAAACTCACTTCAACACTCGATCGCTGCGCTTGAGCTCCACGGGATTGCCATCAATGTGGGTCAGCTGCATGTTCTTAAGCGCATGCTCTGCCACCTTTGACTTCTTGAACTGTATAAAACCATAGCCCAAAGAGTTGAGCTGTCGCGGATTCTCGGGATCCTTGCGTTTGGCTATTTCCACCGTGTGAATGCTGCCCAAATGACGGAAATGCTTCTCCACTGTCTCCTGCACGGTCTTGAAGTTGAGGTTGCGCAGGAAGAGCGTGGTATTCGGTTCGGGTTCATCGTCAGCATCCTCAGCAATGGGTTTCTCCTCTTCCTTTTCCTCCGAAGTCTCTGGTTGCTCCTGCTCCTCCTTCTCCTCCTCCTCTTTTGGCTCCGTTTTGGGTATAACCGCCTCTCCGCTGAGCGTTGTGGTAAAGACCTGCTCCGGTGCCCACTCCAAATACAAGGGTGTATTCTTGAACTTGCTGTAGGCCAACTTCTTGAACGCCTGCCTTGCCTCCGAGGGATCACAGTACTCAATCAAGGCCGTCACTCCACTGGGTGGCAGGACAATCCTGCCAATGGGACCAAAACGACTAAAAAGGGGAGTCAGCTCCGAAGTCTCCGTGTCTGCTGGCAAATTCTTGACCAGTATCACAGTGTTGGAACGTCTCTTCGGTGGCTCATCGAAGGCATTCAGCCGGACGCCCTCGGCCTCAAGGAAACGCTTCATTTCGATTACGATCTGGGTCTCGCCGAGAGCCAAGCGCACGGCAGCACTGCTGCCACCTTCGCTGGTGTCCAGGATGCGCTCCTTGGTGGTCTTGAACTGTTTGGCCAGGATCTCAGCCACGGCATTTGCGCCCAGAAACAAAGTATTCCAGCCAATGGGCTTCTGGGCGTTCTTCTTCAACTTCAAAGCCTTCTTTTGCTTGAACGACAAACTGGCATCATTCTCATCGAGATCGTCTTCGGCCGTCGTCTTCTCCGCAAGGTCCTTGCCCGGCAGCAGGTGCAGCAGCCGCCCACGGAAGTCGGTGCCATCCAAGGCGTTGAATGCCTTGAGAGCATGCTCGGGCATCATGTAGGTGACCGTGCCAAAGCCCTTGATCTGTCGGGTTAACTTGTCCACCGGCAAGTTGACCTCCACCACGGGACCGTGCTGTTCGAACAGCTGCCGGAGCTCCTCCTCGTTGGTGGTGTAGGCCAGGTTCCGAAAGAATATCCTACCCGACTCGGAGATGTCATCCTCCTTGGAGAGATCGTCCTGCTGCTGCCGCCACTTGGCATTGCCCGCACTGTCCGCTGAGGCAGGTGACCCTGACGTCGTACTGCCACCGCTCTTGACCGCCTTGGTCTGCTTGTTCTTCTCGGTGAAGTCGGAGAAGAAGACCTGCTTGCCCCTGATGAAGCTCTTGTTCTTGAGCATCCCCTTGGCCATGTCCTTTTCGGTTTTGAAGCCCACGTAGCAGAAGCCGTGGACTTTGCCGGGCAAGCGAACGGAGTAAGGTTTGAGGGGCTTGAAGAACTTGAGCACCTCCTGGCGCTTTGTCTTGTACGGCACATTGTGTATTTTGATGGTGAACAGCTCCAGGTTTGATTTGTCCGGTTTGGTGGATTTCTTGCTGGGAGTGGAAGGTGTGGTAGCCTTGCCTGCCATCAGGGATTTCATGTACTCCAGATCACTGATGGGTTTCTCAGCCAACTTGCCCGTGTCCTCCTCATCTGTATCATCATCTGCGGCTGCTTCCTCATCCCCTGCATCGGCATCTACGCCGCTGTCGTCCCTGCCAGCTGGTGAATCCTCTTCCACATCCTCCTCATCCTGCTCCTCATCGTTTCCTTCCTCGACTTGGTTGCCATTTATGCCCAAATCATTGCCCCACAGCGTGCGAGACTTATCGTGCGTCTGCAGAAACTCCTGGAACTCGGGATCGTCCTTGTGCTTGCCCAGAATCTGTTCCACCTTGTCGTCCTTCTTTTTCTTCTCCTTGTCGCCCTTCGTTTTCGTCTTCGCCTTGGCCTCCTCCTCGGCCTTCAGCTTGTCCAGGTTCTTCTTGCTATCCTTGGCATACTTGCTCCACGATTGCGGCTTGGACTCGCTGCCCAGGGCTGCGCAGGACTCCACGCGCACCCGGCTCGTCTGGATGCAAGTGTTGTTCAGGTGCCGGATGGCCGCCTGCGCCTCGTTCTCGCTGCTGTAGCCGACGAAGCAGAACTGCCGGAACTTGCCATCGGGCGTGTATTTCAGCTGCAGATCCGTAATCGTTCCCTGGGCCCCGAAAATCTGACGCAGCTTATCCTCGGTGATCTGTTGGCGGGTTATCGGGGTGTATTAGTTAAGTGCGGTTGTAAAGCGATGGTTACTTACATGCTTGGGCAGCTGCTTTACTATAATCCGTGACATTTTGTTGCTAAATTAAAAGGGTTTACGCATAAATTTAATAAAAACGCATTTTGTTTACGATTCGCACGTGTAAGCGATAGTGTTGTTAAGTGTTTGAAAGTGCTTCTTAATCATATGGTAAAGTAGTGTTCTAAGCTATCGGCTATGGAAACTAGCTGGAAATAGCTATAAATTACAAGCTAAATGTAGTGTAGAATGTGTAGAAATGTAGTGTAAAATGAAATGTAAAACAAAATTTTATTAATTTATTCAAATTTTAATGAGAAATCAAAATATATATTTGATTTATGCAATCACTGCCATTTATTAAAAATATTATTTATTATTTATTCAAAATATTAAAATTTTCAAATTCTTTTTAAATAATTCCGCGTATTGTTAAATTAAGCAATAGCCAAATTGGCGATTAATAGCTAGATTTCTAATCACGCGGGCAGTTGCTCAACACAGCTTACATTCGTGCTTGCCCAATCAAAAAAAAATGGCCGCCGAGCAAGATCCGACTTGACGTTTTCAATTCGAGGAAAAAATGAATATAAACTTCTAAAGCTATAAAATGTCTAATTTATAGGGATGAGGGTGCCAAGTACCAATACAGAAAAGGCGAAGAATTTATGAATGAATGATGTGCCCTTGTTTATTGTCGAAACATGAAATACAAGTTTAGGCTTTAGGCTGGCTAATATCCACAATCATCCAGAGCTTCCTCCACTTTATCGCAAAGAGCCATAAACTGCTCCTCAGTGAAACGGTTGCGCACAACATCGACCGCCAGTTGGTTGAAATAGGCCGTGACTTTCAGTGGAGAAGCCAGAGCCTCCGCCGATCCAGAGCCTGGAAGTGCAACCTCACGTCCATGAAACTGACAATTGCAGCTAACCGAGGAGTTCTCCTTGTCATCATTATCAACCTGGGCTACCATTGAGGTAGGTGCCTCCGTGCCCGGCTCGGGAACTGGTGACTTTGGGCTGAGAATGGCAAGATCAAGATTTGCACGTGGAAAAAAAAAATGGGGAGAACTTACATCTCTTCAGCGCGTTCCTCGTCGCCGCCGACATTATCCTCATTTGCCTTCGAAGCCCTGTAAGCCATTTTAAAAGTTAATTAAGTGTTTAAATGATATTTGCCACTTTAAATTACATTTTTTCTCGCAAACTTTTTCGCAAACACAAGCACTCCGTCTTCGTCGTTCTCCGTTCGATTCTCGATACTCGATAGTATCGATAAACTGATGACGATTTTGCAACGGTTGCAATGCAACCCTACCTAACACTACACACACATACATATACACCGCAGCGATAAAAATGGCGCGCGAAAAATTTGGCAATTGGAAGCTTTAACTGCGTTATATTCGTCGGATTCGGATCGGGATCGGGTTAACTACGGTGCAAAGTGAGCCGTGCCCCGCCTGTAGTACGTTTTCGAGTTCCGGGCGTTGTCAGTAGCTCTAAAACTCGTTCGCCAGATACACAACAACGAAATTCCAAATTTGACTTGTTTTCGTTCCGTCCGGCTCGAGGAGACCCCTGAAAAACAGTTCGAGTAGGAGGTGAGGAGAAGATGATGGTGACCACCTGGTACCCGCCCCAGGGCGTGCCGCTGCTGCTGGACCTCAGCCAGCTGCCGCCGCAGACGCATCTAGAGCGCTGGCTGCTGCTGCTCCAGGTGCTGGCCTTCTCCATTTGCACGCAGCTGCTCCTGCTGCTGGTGTTCATGGGCTTCGCCGTTTTCCAGCCATGTTCCTTGCTCCGCCGCCAACTGTACGAGTGCCAGCGTCGCCGCTACGCCAGCTTCATCTTTCGGCGTCTCCTGCGGCACCTGAACGAGGCATTTGCCGCGACGAGGCGGAGCCTGGACAGCAACGATGAGCAGCAGCTGCTGCTGGAGAGCTGCCTGGGGGCCAGCGAGAAGGCGGGCCAGGCCGTGCAGCTATTTAGGCGCGATGCCCTCAAGGTGCTCTATCCGACGCAGGAGCTCCTGACGACGGCGCCCGGCGAGCAGTACTTTGTGGCGGATGAGGAGGAGCAGGAGATGACCGAGGCGGGTTACGGCGTTGCGGACGTCAAGGTCGAGGTTAGTGATGAGCTCCTGATGCACTTGCTGTACCCGGAGCGGGCTGTAGCAGCTCCAACGGATTGATCCTAGTGTCGAGGACTAGACTGGCTTTTAGGGAGAAAGTGGCGATCCACCGCCGCCATAGGATTGGCAGTGCATCCGCGAACCGTGCATAATGTGGAGTTTTCTAATTTTTATTTTGGGGGAAAAGTGCATCTGAATTTTAAAAAATTAATCGAAATAAATCCTAAGTATGTTCGATATAAATAACATTTCTTCGATATCTTTGCGATAACTTTAAATTTATAATATTTTCGATATAAATAACAAACCTTCCGATAACTTTTCATTATTTAAACATTTATTTCAATCCAAATTGATATTTAAAAATTCGATTTATCAAAGTTTTACTATATTTTCGATACTAAATTAAAAGAAACACGATTGTGGATAGCACTAATTTGATATAAATCTGTAAAAATGCTTGATATTCATAAGAACATCTTTATTTCAGATGCTGAAAGGCGTATAGACGCCGCTGGGCAGCCTTCTTCTTCAACTTGGTTGCCATGCGTTGACGCAGAGGCTTCAGTTCGCTCATCGATATCTCCAACTGGGCAGAGACTTCCGGGTGCGAGTTCTTAATCATGTAAGCGATCAGGTTATCCGTCATAAGCATTATGTCGTCTGTGTTCGGGCAACCCAACTCGCCGGTGAGATACAATATGGTCTGGAGATCCAGGTACAAGCTTCTGGTTACGGGTGACTTTACCATTAACTTGTGCTTCTTTTCCATAGTCTGCAGATCCGTCTCAGCTCGATGGCTACACTTGAGGTAACGCTCGAGGACAGAACGAGCGTTGGTCTGCTGTATCTTTATCTTGCGCCTGTAATCGCTCAAAAACTCGTGAAGGATACGCATCGGGGGCACTACCTCGTTATTGACACGGTACAGCGCCATTATGGTGGATCCCAGGTTGCTGGCTTGACCCTTCTTTGGCTTGGCGGCGTTCTGTTGGCTGTCATTCTTGGCTGCCAGCTCCGCCACAGCCTGCCGCTTGACGACCAACAGTTTCCGCACCTGCATAATGGCCTCCAGCAGCTCATCGCTGTAGTTTCCCCGCTCACTGGTGATGGTCTCCATCTTGAAAACGTCTTCGTTGGGATCGATGGACTTCATCAAGTGGGCAAGGGGCAGACCAACGAAGTCCACCGTCGCTTGAATGAGTACGTCCGGCAGAGTCAACTCCACATTCTCGCCATTTAAGGTGCATTTGACCAGGTAAGTGCTATCCTCGGGATTAAAGCGTATAATCACACCGCTAAGAATACCCTTTCCTCTTAGGAAAAAGGCAACTTTGGCATCTGGGGTCAGCGGAAGGGCAACACCCTTATATATCTGCTCTACGGAGGAATGATCCTCCCGCTTCACCGGCTTGCCCTGCTGCAACAGGCGCACCAGGTGACGCGAGCGCTCCATTTCCTGCAGCTCCACTTGAATGAAGCCCGGGGAGAAGCGGCGGGCCTTGCCCAAGTTGCGGCGGAGCAGCTGCCAGCCGCGACGCGGCAGCAGGCGAGTCCTCAGCTGCGGACAATACTCGAGCATAAAGCTGCCCATGTCGTAGGCACTGCGCTGGACGGCGGCGTCCACAAGGGAGTCGCCGAACTCGTACCAAACCCAGGTGTGCGACGGTGACAACTTGAGGAATCTGGAAAGAGTCGGCAGGTGGTGAGTGGTATGTCTTTTAAATATTTTCTTACTGATACAAACCTAAGTGGGTGTGGTTTGCAAACGGCTTTCTTCTTAGGATCTTCCTTTTTTCCCTTATCCTTCTTATCAGGCGCCAAGGTAGTAAAGTCTGGAAAGCCCTCATCAGCTTTGGCAGTGATCAGTAGCTTTTTGGGCTCTTTGAAGCGGCGGTTCTGGCTGGGTTTGGGAGTGCTGGTCGAGCTTGTTTTATCGGGAGTTCCTGGAGCAGCGTTTTTTTCACTAGTTTCTGATTGGTTCTCCTTTTTCTCAGTAGTTTCTGAAGGGTTTACCATTATTTCACCAGTTTTTACTGGTGGGCTCGACTTTTTTTCACCAGTTTCTGATGGGTTTCCCATTTTCTCAGTAGTTTCTTGTGGGTTCGCCACTTTTTTAGTGAATTCTGGTGGGTTTACCATTATTTTACCAGTAGTTTCAGGTGGGTTTGACTTATCCTTAGTAGTTTCGGGTGGGTTCAACATTTTATCACTAGTTTCTGGTGGGTTCAAAACCTTCTCATCATTAGTTTCTGGTGAGTTCCCCATTTTCTTACCAATTTCTGATGGTATCGACATTTTTTCAATAATTTCTTGTGTGTTTAACATTTTCTCATCATTAGTTTGTGGTTGGGTCGACATTTTCTCAGTAGTTTCTGGTGGGTTAGACATATTCTTAGTAGTTTCTGGTGGGTTTAATATTATCTCACCAGTTTCTGGTGGGTTTGATATTTTTTTACCAGACTTTCGTGAGTTCTTCTTTTTCTTAGCAGCTGCTAGTGGGTTTAACACTATGTCACTATTAAATTCTGTTTGGTTCAAAATGTTCTCGGTAGTTTCTGATGGGTTTACCATTATTTCACCAATTTGTGGTGGGTTTCCCATTTTCTTAGTGGTTTCTTGTGGGTTTAGCATTATTTTACCAGTAGTTTCTGGTGGGTTTGATTTATTTTCAGTGGTTTCTTGTGGGTTCGGCATTTGCTCACCAGTAGTTTCTGGTGGATTGCCCAATTTATCACTAGTTTCTGGTTGGTTTAAAAGATTCTCAGTAGTTTCTTGTGGGTTTATCATTATATTACCAGCAGCTTCTGGTTGGTTCGAGATTTCCTCACCAGTTTCTGGTTGTTTAGAAATTTCCTCACTAGTTTCCGGTTGATTCGACATTTTCGTGACTCTATTTTCAGCAGGAAAAAAAATTTGTTGCCTCTTGGCAGCTGATATGTATTTCTTTCACTTGACGTATGTCAACGGGACTTAATTTGTATCGAGACTTCCCAGAGAAGTATTTTCCATAGAAAACAGTAACTTTACAGAGTTGCTTC
>JAEIIM010007491.1:0-12978 GCA_018874515.1 Drosophila greeni | reverse complement strand
TAACAAAATACAGTTTATTCTTTAAGCGTGTGTTTGAAAAAACTGTTAAAATATTTGTTCTAAAAATTCGACTTGGCGGATTTTGAACTGTATTGGAGTCTAGGCTCCCTGTCTCGCTTGCTCGCCAGCTGGCTCGCTCCGATCGCGATCTGAGTTCGAGCGAGGCGGCGCTATATATATAATATATAGTATATATATATATGAATATATAGGAAGGAAAGGCGAGCGTTTGTTTAATTTCTATCGATTGCAAAATCCGTTTAACTGTTAATGAGTCGCGTATTTAGCGTGTTCTAGACCTAAGACGAAATAAATATACATACAAGTGTTTGTTAGTTTTCTTTTTGTTTGTTTTGTACTCTCTTTACACTGGTGTGTGTGTGTGTGTGTGTTGGTGTGTTGGGGGGGAGGGGGAGTGGGGTGACAATTTGAACTAAAACCCAAAGCCGAGCACTGATCTAAATATTCACAGACACACGATAGCATTCGCACACATATTTACACACTTAACGTAATTACATAACGAAGATTATTGTTTATGGAACGACTTCGACAGCACAGCACACACACAGAACGATCGATCGGATCGGGTGATATGGTTGCTATATATAATCTCCAATGAACCATAGATCACCGGATAGCCAGCCGGAAATTGTACACAAGATTAATATCGTATCGCAGAAGGGCTTACATAAGCCGTACAACAATCGAGATTGAAATAATCGTGATCGCATAATTATTACTCTCATAATCATCTTCAAATAAATGCGACTATAACTTCTTGCCCACTATCTCTCTCTTTCTGATCGCTAGTAGTAGTTGTTTTTAATCCCAAAGATAAGACATCAAGAGAAGGCAAGAGGAGGTTCAAGAAGTTGTTGGTGAAAACACAGATAGGAGTTGTTGGTGAAAGGAATTGTTGGTGAAAGGATTTGTTGGTGAAAGGAAGTCTTTCGGTAAAAACAATTGTTGGGAATTAAGAAGTTATAGTTTAAAGTTATTAAAGTTATTTGTAAAATATAAAAAAAAGATTTGTTGTTGAAAGAAGTTGTTGGTGAACACCAAAAGGAGTTTTTGTTGAAAGGAGGTTGTTGGTGAAATCAGATCTCGGTTAAACCAAGAAGAAGTTGTTGGTGAAAATGAATCCTAGAATATTCCAACATTCAAGCTAAGGTCCCGCTCTTCAAGAGTTACATTTCTAGGCTACCTAACAACCATTATATCACCGATCTCTCTCCATTCCCATCACTATGTGTGCTTGTGCTGTTGATGTGCGTTGCCATAGTTCCACACCCATTTTAGAAGGCATACCAAGTGCCGTCGGCACGTCATCGCAGCGTGCTGGTCAGGGATCGGTGCAGGACACTGGGACGCGCATGGATCGCTGGCTGCGGGGGCGGCGGTGGCGTATTGCTATTCGGATCGGGGGTATCGGGCGCCTCGCCGGCACTCAGGCTGCTGGCCGGCGACAAGATGCAGGAGGCCGTTTCTGCCTCGCTGAGGCAGCTGCTCAATTGCCGGATCACGCTCTGCGAGGCGCCCCGCTGTTGCTGCTGCTGCTGTTGCTCCCGTTCCCGATTCTGCTGCTCCTGTTGAAACTTTCTGGCGGCCGTCACATTTACCACACTCACCGACTTGGAAATGGAGTTCTTTACCGACGACGGGGCCGGCGGCACCAGGGCCAGGGCGGGCGTCGGCGAGGGTGCCAGCTCCTCCAGGGTCAGTGTGTTGGCCGGTGAACTGTAGCCATCATCCATTAGCGTATCCAGGGGCTGGACGCCCGCTGCCTCGCCCGATGAAGATTCCACGCTCTTTTGCAGGTTCTCAATCAAGTAGAGGACAATCCTCTCCAGCTGCTGCGGCGCCTGGGAGGCGGGCAAGTCGGGACTGCTGCTCTGCGTGGGCATCTCCGCCTTGATTATGGTCGAGAATTTCTCCTTCATCTCGAGAACCTTTCGCCGGCCAGCCTCGTCGTCCAGCAGCGTGTTGACGCAGAGGAAGGAGTGCACCTTGTTGCTGCCGGGGTCAATGTCAAGGAATCCCTTGGTGTGCAGGTAGATGAAGCGACCGTTCCGGGACAGCAGCCGGTAGCAGCTCTCGCCATAGTCGCTGTTGCAGTCGTACATCTGGCGCAGGGCCACGATTACCCAGCGAACGTCGTCCAGGTGCATGAAGCAGAAGGGACTCAGGTTGCGCACCTAGTATACGAGGGGAAAAGCATGATTAATCATAAAGATAGCATAGGGGACTGGGCTACCCACCTCATCCTTCATGTAGCCGGCCACCAGGCCGATTCGCTGATCACAGTCAATGATGCTGCCGTCGATTAGGTGCCTTGTCTTGTACTCCAGTTGGTAGGGCTCTGGCTGCCGGTAGAAGGTCATGCTATTAACCTCGTTCACCGCCTCCTCCACGGATCGTTCCTCGCGCAGCACCCGGGCCATGGCCACCAGGACGATGTCGTTGCCGCTGATTCCATGCAGTGCCGCCTGCGCAATGGCATCGTGCTGCGGCGGCGGAACTGTCGCCGCTTCGGCCGCCGCCGCGGCAGCAGCAGCAGCCAGCATGTTGTTGTTCCTCGATCGCCGAATCAGCTGGGAAACAATGGGATAGTTGGCAGCTGCGCCGCCGGTCAGCGAGGAGTCGCTGCGTCGAAAGCAGCCATCGATCTTCACCCGCTCGTAGTGGCGCGTGGCCTCCGCCCGGGTGGAGGCGCGGGCCAGGCGCACGGTGAAGCAGCGGCGGTCGGAACGCAGGCGTTCGTCGATGGCCGCCAGATGGGCTATGCTGCGCGGACTGGGCGTGCGTCGGTTGTAGGGATCCTCGCCCAGCCTGTCCTCGTCCTCATCCTCCTGCCGCTGCCGCTGCTGCTGTTGGTGCTCCTCCTCCCGCTCCATGTCCTCCTCCTCCAGATCGCTGCCCGAGGCAGAGGCCGAGGTGGAGGTGGAGTGCTGCTGGGGGGTGTGCTGCTGCTGGTGCTGGTGCTGTTGCTGCTGCTGGTAGAACAGTGTCTCGATGTCCCGGGGTATGAGCTGCTGCCGCAGCAGGGCCTGGTCGTCGGGATGGGTGATCTGCAGCAGGTTCTGGCCATACAGGTCGGACTGACAGTGGCCCAGCAGCTGCTCCACGCTCGAGGAGACCAGCACAATCTGGCCGCTGCAGGTGAGCGTGATGAAGCAGCTGTCCAGCAGCTGCAGCAGCGTGTCCGTGAGATGCAGGCTGGGGTTCTGGATCGTGGGCAGCTCTGTGCCGGGTGCAGAGGCGGAGGAGGAGGAGGTGGAGCAGCCCTTGAGGCCAAGTTTCCGGCGCCGACGGGAGGCGGACTTGCCGAAGACATACTGCAGGCGCAGGCCGTGCGTGGCGAACCTCAGGACGGCGGTCTTGTCCAGGCGCCGTGAAGACTCCGCCGCATGCGGCACCATGGTGGCCAGCTCCTGGATGCTGGCGTTCAGCTTGTCGCGTCGCTGCTTCTCGGCCAGGTTGCGGGCCTCCCGGCCGTTGGCCGCCTCCGCGGAGGAGGAGCCCGTGCCGGAGCCCCCCACCACGTCCACGGGGGCCGTCTCGGTGGCTGCCATTGCTCGGGGCTGGCTGGCGCTTGGAGACTCTTCTTCGCTGGCGTAATCCTCGCCAGCAACTCGCTCTCTGGCTGTCGCTCTCTGCGTGGAAATCAATTGGCGCCTTGCGGTAAATGGAAGTCGTCACTCTCCATAACAGAGGTTACTCCCCCCGCGGCTGTGCTCCGTTCGCTTTATCGCTTCTCCTCGCCGCTTAATATTTTATTAAAAAAATATTTTTTGATGTGTTTTTTTTCGGTTGTTTTGTTGTTTTTGCTGCTTTTAAAGTTTTCAAGGTCTCCGCTTATGCTCCTCGCCCCCTCTCGCTCACGCACGCAAGCACACACACTCACACTCTGGGGGCAGCACACACTCACACACACGTCACTCTCACGCAACGTACATATGTTTTCTCTTTTTCGCCTTCGTACTTTTCCACTTGCTCCTCGCTTTATTGCTACTAATATTACTCTTTTTTCTTTTATTTACTTATGCGTTTCGCCTTGTATATTTTCTTTGCCGTTTTTTCTGTTGTCTTTTTTTTTTTTGATTGCGTTGCGAATCTCAATCTCCTTTGCGTTGTGGTTGGTTTTACGTGTTGTTGCTGGTGCTACAACTGTTGTTGTTGTTGCTGTTATTATGATTGTTTTTGTTGGTGGCTGAGCTCTGCTGTGATGTTGTTGTTGTTATTGCTGTTGTTGTGTGTTTTTCTACTGCCGTGAGGTAACTCTCTTTACACTGATTGGCAACGACGAATGCTGCCTTACACCGCACTCACTATTTGCACTGGTTTTTGTTTATATTAAGTGATTAATTGTTTAATAAACAATTATGTAGCTCTATGGCCATGGTAGTGCTGGAAAGTGCGGCGCCACCGTTGCAGTGCTGAAAGAGGTCGCGCCAGTGTTGGCAAGTGGCGACCTCTCACGGTTTTGCATTAATTTCGCGAATCGCTTTCAACCCTTTATTTTCGATTTAAATTCAGCGCGGTGCTGGTTTTTAGTAAATTACAAAAATTAACATTTACTGTAGATTCTCCAAATTAAGGCTAAGATGTTAATATTTAACAATCATAAGACAATATTTCCAATACATAAGTGTGACTAAAACCTTACTATTTTTGTGATTGTACGGCACGGATTTTTCGATCAAGCCACCCTTCTTTTAAAAGTCTGATTAGCATGCAATTTGTTTTTGAAAAAATATTGGTTGCCAAATTTCCTCGTTTTTTTTCAATCTCGATTTGATTTCGATAAATCGCAACTAGTCGATCACATCGCGTGCGTGATCACCTGTTTGTGGCAGTTTGCAACGAACAAACAGTGTGACCAGCCAGCCAGGGAGACATTTCCCGAGAGTAGCAGGAATCTGCCAGCTGTGCACGTGAAGTCGAAAGCTGCGAAACAGGGAAATTCTGTGATCGAATCCGGTGAGTTTACAGGGTATATACGCGTCCATAACACGTGTTGTAACATCTAAGTCATCCTACAGAAATGTCCAAGGCCAAGGGTAAAAAGAAGGAGCGCTTCGACGACAACGACGATGACGAGCAGTTGGAGAAAGTGGTGACGCAGGAGAAGAAGGCGTCGAACAAGAAGGGTGGCGGAAAGAAGGGAAAGCGAGGCGGTGGCGGCGACTCCAGCGATGACGATTTTGCACCGCAGAAGGGCCGGGATGCCGACGACCTGGAGAGCATTGCCTCCTCCACCCAGAGCAAGCAGCAGCAGTCGAAGAAACAACCCAAAAAGGGCAAGAAGGGCAGGAAAAACGACGACTGGAGCGATGACGATGAAAAGCCAGTAGTGAAGGGTCTGGCCGTCGACGAGGATGAGGACGAGGAGGAGCCACCGCAGGCCAAGCCGGCTGCCAAGAAGCAGCCGCCGCCCAGCAAGAAAAACAAGAAGAACAAAAAGAAGAACGACGATTTCTCTGATGAGGACGAGCCGGAGCTGGATCTCGAGGAGCCTGAGGATGAGGAGGAACTGCCGGCGGTGATAGCTGCCAAGCCCGCCTCCAAAAAGTCCAAGAAGAAGCAGGCCCAGCAGCAGAAGAACAAATTCGCCATGAGCGACGATGACGATGAGGAGCTGGACCTCGAAGAGGATCAGGATGACGCCGAGGAGGAGGAGCAACTGCCCGTTAAGCCCGCTGCCAAGAAGTCCAACAAAAAGCAACAGAAGCAGAAGCAGAAACTTGTCGCCAGCGAGGATGAGAACGAGCCCGAGCCCGAGCCCGAGCCAGAGGACGATGAGCAGCCCGAGAAGGAAGTGGAGGAGCAAAAGGCAGAGGAAGCGCTCAGCGAGCAGGTGGCCGCCGTGACGCTCAAGGAGAAGTCTCCATCACCTCCTGAACCGAAAGCAGAAGTAGTCCAGCCCGAGGAGGAACCGGAAGCCGAGCCCGAGCCCGAAGACGATCCCAAGTCCGAGGAGTCCAACAAGGAGGCCAAGGAGAAGAAGCTCACCCACAAGGAGAAGAAGAAGCAGAAGAAACAGCAGGAGTACGAGCGCCAAATGGAGTTGATGACCAAGAAGGGCGGTGCCGGGCACTCCGATCTAGACAATAACTTCACCATGTCGCAGGTGCAGAAGAGCGCCGGCCAGCAGGCCGCCTTGGAGCACGCCGTGGACATCAAGATTGAGAATTTCACCATCTCAGCCAAGGGTGAGTCATACTCGGGCAAATTTCTTGTTGTTTACTCACCCATTCGCCTCTAGGTAACGATCTGTTTGTGAACGCCAACCTACTGATTGCCCACGGCCGTCGCTATGGCCTGGTTGGACCCAACGGACATGGCAAGACCACCCTGCTCCGTCACATCGCCACCCGTGCCTTCGCCATACCGCCCAACATCGATGTGCTGCTCTGCGAACAGGAGGTGGTGGCCACCGACAAGACGGCCATTGAAACGATCCTCGAGGCGGACGTGCGTCGCACCACTATGCTGAAAAAGGCCGATGATCTGGAGAAGCAGTTCGCTGCCGGTGACCTGACGGTCCAGGAGGAGCTGAACGACACTTTTGCCGAGCTCAAGGCCATTGGCGCCTACTCGGCGGAGGCCAGGGCTAGGAGAATCCTTGCCGGTCTCGGTTTCAGCAAGGAGATGCAGGACAGACCCACCAACAAATTCTCCGGTGGCTGGCGCATGCGCGTCTCCCTGGCCAGGGCCCTGTACCTGGAGCCCACGCTCCTCATGCTCGACGAGCCGACGAATCACCTGGACCTGAACGCCGTCATCTGGCTGGATAACTATCTGCAGGGCTGGAAGAAGACGCTGCTGATCGTGTCCCACGACCAGAGTTTCCTCGACAACGTCTGCAACGAGATCATCCATCTCGACCAGAAGAAGCTGCAGTACTACAAGGGCAACTACTCCATGTTCAAGAAGATGTACGTGCAGAAGCGTCGCGAGATGATCAAGGAGTACGAGAAGCAGGAGAAGCGTCTGCGCGAGCTCAAGGCCCACGGCCAGTCGAAGAAGGCGGCGGAGAAGAAGCAGAAGGAGTCGCTCACCCGGAAGCAGGAGAAGAACAAGTCCAAGCAGCAGAAGCAGGACGAGGACGAGGGCCCCCAGGAGCTCCTGGCCCGGCCCAAGGAGTATATCGTCAAGTTCCGTTTCCCGGAGCCATCGCAGCTCCAGCCACCCATTCTGGGTGTCCACAACGTTACCTTCGCCTTTGCCGGCCAGAAGCCGCTCTTCATCAAGGCCGACTTTGGCATTGACCTCACCAGTCGCGTGGCCATCGTGGGGCCCAACGGTGTGGGCAAATCCACGTTCCTCAAGCTCCTGCTCGGCGAACTGGAGCCGCAGGAGGGAGAGCAACGCAAGAACCATCGCCTGCACGTTGGCCGCTTCGATCAGCACTCCGGCGAGCATCTGACGGCCGAGGAATCGGCTGCGGAGTACCTGCAGCGCCTGTTCAACCTACCTCACGAGAAGGCGCGCAAGGCCCTGGGCTCCTTCGGTCTGGTCAGTCATGCGCACACCATCAAGATGAAGGATCTGTCCGGTGGCCAGAAGGCACGCGTTGCCCTCGCCGAACTCTGCCTGAGTGCCCCCGACGTTCTCATCCTCGATGAGCCCACCAACAACCTGGACATCGAGAGCATCGATGCCCTGGCGGAGGCCATCAACGAGTACGAGGGCGGCGTCATCATTGTCTCTCACGACGAGCGCTTGATCCGTGAAACCGGCTGCACCCTGTACGTCATCGAGGACCAGACGATCAACGAGATTGACGGAGAGTTCGATGACTACAGGAAGGAGGTGCTGGACTCGCTGGGCGAGGTGGTCAACAACCCCAGCGTGGTGGCCAATGCGGCGGTGCTGCAATAGCCCAGGAACTCGACCATCTCCGCATCAGCATCTCGTCAGCCGGCTAGCCCTCTGTTAATTGTTCAACTGTTTAATGGTTTATAGTTAGTTAGCCTTTTTATACCAACCAATCTATATATATTATATACAGCAACAAATTGTGAGAGTAACGAATTAAAAACAAGAAATCTGGTAAATATTTTGGTTTATTTCGATTTCAAGGGGAGCTACTGCCACTTCAGCAAGGAAGTTTTTCGTTTCTGCTTGAATTTCACATTAATTACGAGCAGTAACAATAAGGTAATGTTGAAAATTTCAGATCGCAGACCGAATTTTCGCGGTGCAAAGCAAAACAATGTTGAAAATAATTGCTTAAACTAGTCTTATTCCTATGCCTTAACTATAGAAAATGCTCCACTAGCCGCTGCGATAGAAGGCCTTCACATTGTTGATGAGGTGGGCCATCCCGTTGTAGCCCTCGGTATCGAAGTCGATGTCCTCGCCGCCAAACTCAATGACCTGCAAGTTGAGGAGGACGCAGAAAGAAAATGTAGAAGACGACTTCCACGGAAGGCAAACAGCTACGTTACCTCCTTGGCCCTGAGGGAGTCGGCGCCATGCGGCACTCCGATCACCTCCACCCAGGCCCCTTCGGCGGCGCCCAGTTCGCCCGGCAGATTGATGCGCAGCTTGTGCTTGTCCGTGGAATTGGCCAGTAAAGTGGTCCCGGCCACGCTCTCCACGCACACCATTATGCTCACCGTCTGGCCGGAGAACTGCTTAAGCATGCCGCCGTTGATGATTGAGCGGGGATCAAAGGGTTCCATCATCTTGGTGCAGTTTATTGAGTGGATTTCTGGCAAGTCTGCGAAAATTTTCCAATTTCGTCGGAAGATGAAATGCAGTAAACAAGAAAGACCGCCAAACAGTGTGACCGAAGCGGGCAGGGCTGCATTGGAGTGCAAAAACCAACTATCGAGTGAAATAATCGACGCGCACTCAAGTATCGATAGGAAGTTGCAGCTTACTTTCAGAGCAAAAACACAGATATCGAGGCTGGAGCCGTGCGAACGACGGGAACAATGACGAGAGCAGCAGCTGTTGCCTGCTAATTGGAAAATTAAACAAATCCCGCACACACCACAAGGGACGGGCCGCGTCGCGATTTTGTGAGTTTCGTGTGAAGCTGGGGGAACTGAAAAGCGTCGCAGGAGCCCTCCGCCTTGGCACAACACACGCAACACCCGAGCGAATCGAACTGAAGCACGCCAAGAGCACCAAAAGTAGTTTTCGTAATACCACAGTTTAAAGTTTCGTTTTCGTAACACAATATATCTCGGTGCGGGAGTGAAACAAAGCGATACCGAGTCCAAGTCCCAGTGGGGGACAAGAAATTCAACTCTCAAATCCTCAAAATTCAAAATCAATTCCCACTCCATTCGATTCGCTTGTAGTTTGTTTTTGGCCAAAGCGATACGCACGCATGCATCAGCGGCTGCAGGATGGCGGCTAGCGAACTGGGAGCGAAGATGGCCTCGACGGTGCGCCTGCCCATTGTGGGCATGACCTGTCAGTCCTGTGTGCGCAACATCCAGGAGCACATTGGCCAGAAGTCCGGTGTGCTGGGCGTCCGCGTCCTGCTGGAGGAGCAGGCGGGCTACTTTGACTACGATCCACACCAGACGGATCCCGCCCGGATAGCCAGTGATATCGACGACATGGGCTTCGAGTGCAGCTATTCCGGAGAGCAAACAGAACAGGATAAGCTAACGAACGACGGCGGCGGCGGCGGCTTGTGGACCAACATCCGGGTGGTGGGCATGACCTGCCAGTCGTGCGTGCGCAACATTGAGGGCAATATTGGCACCAAGCCCGGCGTCCTCGCCATCGCGGTGGATCTGGCCGCCAAGAACGCCCGCGTCCAGTACGATCCCGCCCAGTTAACGCCCGACCAGATAGCCGAGCTCATCGACGACATGGGCTTCGAGGCGTCGGTGCAAACAACAGCAACCCCAGCGACAGCATCCACCCCCAGCCCCAGGTCGCCGCCCAGTAGAAAATCACCACGAAAGAGTCCAGATCCCGTCCAGCAGAATGGTAACGCCGTTGCCATACCCGTGGAGCAGGAGCTGCTGACCAAGTGCTTCCTGCACATCCGAGGCATGACCTGTGCCAGCTGTGTGGCCGCCATCGAGAAGCACTGCAAGAAGATCTATGGCCTGGACAGCATACTGGTCGCCCTGCTGGCCGCCAAGGCGGAGGTGAAGTACAACGCCAACGTCCTGACGGCGGAGAACATAGCCAAGTCCATCACCGAGCTGGGCTTTCCCACGGAGCTCATCGACGAGCCGGACAACGGCGAGGCGGAGGTGGAGCTGGAGATAATGGGCATGACCTGCGCCTCCTGCGTCAACAAGATCGAGACTCATGTGCTGAAGATCAAGGGCGTGACCTCGGCCTCTGTAACACTGCTGACAAAGAGGGGTGAGTTCCAAGGCATATCCTCTATGTATTCCCATGCATTTCCCACATTCCCATTATGGGAAACCAAGCCCCAACAGCATTCCCATGCATTCCACAAGTGTCCGCTAGTCCAGGATTATGGGAACTTGTTCCGTTTATCATTCCAATGCATTCCACAAGTGCGACAGGTGTTGCGCAATAATGCGAGCTTGAACTCCGCATAACTGGCTAGCGCACCTGGGAATGGATTCGTTTATCACTCAGTGCCATCGCACCTGTTGCGGTTTACTTGGCACTCAGCAACGCCCACAACTGGGGGATTCTATGAAAATAAAACTGCTTAACAGATTTTTGTAGTAAACCCTTGAATAGGGTTTCAGTTGCCAGTTAATTCTGGTTTCAGATTTCCCTAAAGTTAATAAAGATTTATGGCACATTTATCGGGAATAGCTAGAGGGAAAACCCTTTGGAAAGCGTATTTCCAGTTGCCCCAATTTCTTTTGTATTTCAAAAAATATTAAGTAAATATGAATCGGGAATGGCAACAGCTGCTGCGACTTTAGGAACATTGACAGGCTGGCATCGGTGCAAATGTTTCCCTGTTGTTCGTTCACAATTGACAATTTGGCCCCGCCAATTGTTTATTGTAACTGATATACTCGCTTTACTTTATGCTCTCTGGAACGGGATGGATGGGCTGGAATCTGGAATGGGGATGTGGCTGGAGGGGCGGCAGTCGCCGACGATAAGAAAGTACTATACACACACACACACGCACACGCACACCACACTATGCTTGGGGCAAATAATGGCGACTAGATTAAAGTGCCTTGATCCGAGCTGGTGTGCGTGGGCACTAAAGTTATCTGGAACAGTCCGGGAACTGAGTCGCAAAAGGGCAGAGGGAATGTGTGGGAGGACAGTGATTATGCATATTTGCACTAGGGAAGTTTGAGGAAAAATTCCAGGCATTTCTATTTAATTAAATAGAAGAGTTTAGAAGGTCTTGCCAGAAGTATAAAAAATTTTTCAAAATATATATACATATATTATTTTGTACCAATATTCAGTAAGTTCAAAAAACGATTACAGGACAAAGAACAAAAGCCAAAGATTGAAGCTTTGTGTGTCTTTGTTATTGAAAATGATTAAGACTGAAACATTTCCCATTTACCTTTACCTTAAAGCACTTCAAGCCTTGAAATTGAAAGTCCGCCTTGCCAAATCAAAACAAAATAAAAGTGAAAGAGATCGGGAGATCACACCCAAAATAATAATACATACAAATGTATATATATTCAGATATATGTATATATGTATCACTTACCAATACAACTCCACAATTAATCTGGCTTTTGTCTGGAAAGGCTGCTCTCCGCTCCAGCGCGCTCTCTTTTTCTTGAGTTTGCGGGACTTGCTCTCTTTTTCTTGAGTTTGCGGGACTTGCTCTCTCTCTCCCTGCTGCGCATGCGTGACCACGAACCCCAAAGGCACTGCCACTTTCTGCACAGAAAATAAAAGCTAAATTTAAATTTAAAAAAAATTAAATATAAATATTACTACAAAATTAAAAATATTTTAAAATGATTTAAATAATTTATTTGTAGTAATAAAATACTGTTAAATTTATACCCTTGTTTTGAAGTCATCTAATTTATTTCTCAAATACTATTTCTTCCTAATTTTTCGCTGTGCATTTCCAGTTCCATTCACCTTCACTTTGATTTAGAGTTGTGCTCTTTTTTCCGAGTCTTGTCTCCATTTGAATTAAGTTACCGGATTATGCAATCTTAAATTCGCTCCACAAATGTTTGATCACACCTCGACTTCAGGTTCTGGTTGACCCCAGGAAATCAGTTTGCATACCTTTTAAATTATTCCACTATTAATACCTGGAATGTACCCCCCGTTACTTCCCACGTTTCACCTTTCCAGTTGAAAATTTTTGCCTGGCGTACGTGCGCCGTTTCAAATAGCAAAAAAAAAAGAGTTTCATGCATAAAGTAGAGCTTAATAATTATGATTGCAATGAAACTGGTTTCGGTTTCGGTTTCTCGATGGAGAAAATCGTCAGCGAAAAATGGAAACCGCTTTGAAAAACGAGTATCGTCTATTAAAAAAATATATTAAATATATATACTTAAATTTAAAGTCCAATTAACGTTTTTCCATTACTCAGAGTGTAAAATTCCTCATCCCCCCCCCATGAATGGCTAATTTTAGAGCTAATCTTTCGTTGCACTTGGCCATTAGCTTACTCTTAAGATGATGCCTCGCTTAAATACTTGGCTAACTTAACACTTAACTTAACTTAAACTATTTATTTCGACTTTTTTCCTGGCTCCACTTCACCGGTAGTCGGAATTGGGCGTGTAAACTTTCGAGCAAAACATATGTTTCCTCAGATTCTTATCGGGCGGCGATAAGTGCCCGACAACAAGAGCAACAACAACGAACAATCTCAAATACGAATTGAAATTGTTCTAAAATTGTAACAACGAATCGTTCTAGCGATAAGGGATATAGCTACCCAGTGAGCGAGTCAAGAAATAAAGGGAAAGCGAGAATATATTAATTAGGCATCGCTCACAATCGAAGCCATTATCAGCAGCAGGCACTCAATTCTAAAATTCTATCCTTAAAATATAT
>JAEIIM010007447.1:0-14680 GCA_018874515.1 Drosophila greeni | reverse complement strand
AAAACTGTTTCAAGCCAATTTTTAACATAAATCAATCTCCAGGTTTTAATGTTCTTCAAAAGTGTGTTAAAATTAACGCACCAAAAAAATTTCACCTCAAAATGGGAGCTGAAATGTTTCATTTTTATTGTTAAATCAATCAATCAATCTCAAATCAATTCAAATCAAATACTTAACGATTTCTATACTTTTCCCCTAATATTCCACATACATAATCTTCATTACAGACTAAGGACATCGCAAATCGAACACACACAGAGATGAACGTGATGCGCAAACTGCGCGGCGCTGCCGGCGGAGGCTCTTCGGCAGCCAACAATGGCACTCCCATCGGAGGAACCAGATCCGCCACGGATTCCGGCGCCTCGACAGCCGCCAATGGAAGGGCAGGAGCAGCAGAGGAGGCTCTACTGGATGCTCGCATTCAGATGAGTCTGAGCACACTGAAGAAGCTATTCAATGAATACACACATCCCAAGGAACCGCTGAGCGAACAGGAACGCGATGGCAAGCTTTATGAGATGCTGCCCTTGTTTTGCAAGGTATGTTAAATATTTTACATGACCAAGATTGTAACTAATGCCTTTTACGCACAGGTCTTTAGTAGCTGTCCTGCCAACGACATGAGTGAAAAGTTCTGGGACGTGGTCGCCTTTTGCCAACAGGTCTCCCGCCTAATGGTTAGCGAGATTCGGAAGCGAGCCTCCAACCAGAGCACAGAGGCTGCGTCCATAGCCATCGTCAAGTTTCTGGAGGTGGAGACCACAGAGGAAACCAGCAGTGGCTGGATGCTTCTAGCCACGCTCAATTTACTGGCCAACGGAGACGTATCGCTTATACAGGTAGGGAGAATGCCTCGTTTGTCATTCATAGGAACGATATGTGGGTTGGGTTTCAAGCCTATTGTAAGAATTTTCGAGGAGAATTAATTTGATACTGTCGATTCGGAAAAAGTATTGTACGAAGAACTTGAACAGCAAGTTTTTATTTGTTTTCCTATGGAAAAGTTAAATGATAAGAAGAACTTTGTAAGGAATAGCAAATCTGTATATATAGTCCTCAGAAGTTAGAGTATAGAGGTGTTAAAAAAGGCAGGAAGATGAGTGGAAATTAGCTCCGTAAGCGGTGAAGTAGCACGTAGAAAAAGAGCTTTTAGTAGCACTAAGATTAATCAACATTTTAGAATAAAATAAACCAAGCCTAGCGGAAACTCCGTCCGACTATTATAAAGGCCACTAATTGCTTTAAGATACGCTGTTTCATAAATAGATTAATGCATTCGTAAGGCTATATGCCTTGAGCAGAAGCTTAGCAATCAGCATTTTTCGCCAGCTGTAACATGAAACTCAAATCGAATTCTTAAGAATCAAAGTGTTTAAGGAATTCTTTGCTATATTTATTAACTCAGCAATCTAATTTGCACTACATTTTACAAGTAAATAACATTGTTTATGATAATTGGCCAAAGATATTTCAGTTCTCTCTACTTGTTCAGATCTATAAATTTATCGTTTACTTCTGCGCTTCTTTTTCTTCTTGATGCTCTCCGTCACCATCTCTTCCTCCTCACTTATAGAAGCTTCTGACTTTGCCTTGGAAGCGCTAGATCTTGCTGAAGACTGGCCTTGGTCTTCTTCTTCCTGCTCCTCTATATTGTCCCCTCGAAAGCGTACACTTGAGTCACGCCGTGACCTTCTCGAGTCCCTCTGTGCTTCATCTTCCTTCAAATCATTGTCGAAAATGTGCGAATTTTGATTTACCAACAAAATCTCAGACTTTTCTCTGTTCGTGGTGTCATCCCAGGCGGACGGAGTGCGTCTTTGTATACGATCCATTGAAGTAACAGGTGTGTTGATGAGTTCGCTGCTGGACATGCTCTTGTTGAGAGTGCTGCGATCCTCGATTTGAGCCCACAGGCTGGTTGAGTCGCTGGTACCACGCCAGTTGGGGGCACCCCGCCGCCGCTTGGCACGACCCTCTTCGACGTCGACTGGATATTCCGAATCACTGGTCTCACTGGTGGTTATCGTCGGCGTGGACATGAAACTCTCATCGCTATCGACGGTCTGCACAGCACACAACTTCCCGCGAGCATTTCCCAAAAAGTGCAACACGCGATCCAAAAGTTTCTCCTTCTCCATTGCAGAAATCCGGAACTGCAGGCCCTGAGAGTATGCCAGCCGGAAGTAACAGAGACAGTATTGGCACAGAAAGTTGTCAATTGGCTTGGAGAGCACATAGAGTCCGGCCCGACCTCCGACCAAAGCCAGTTCAATTTGATTTTCCCGGTCCATGATCTGACGCCGCCAGTTGCCCGGCTCCATGCGAATCAAAAGGTCAAAGACATGGTACATATGCAACAGGTACATGGTCCCGGTGATCAGCGAGGCGATGCTCTGCTGCTTGCAGTACGCAAAATTCGGGTGCGCCATGTACACGAAGGTGTCGTTGATGGCGGCCAAGTGTGGATCCTCGAGGGCTTTTCGCATTATCAGAAAGGCGCAAAAGTAGTGCATGACCACAGCGCTGGTCAATAGCACCATCTGAGTGGCGAGCACCGTAGTCCGGGTGAACACCAGTCGCACAGCGCCCACGCCAGACAGCAGGATGAAGGAAAAGAACGTGGCGCAGTAGATGACGTCGTGGGGCAGCGGCTCTTGCCTGTACAGCGAGCCCTGGACGTGGAAGAACATGCACATGCAGCCCATTAGCACCTCGAGCAGCTTGAAAAACACCCAAACCTGGTTCATCTTGGAAGAAAGTTCACTTCACTGAGTTTATGCCTCCGCACAGCCGAGTTCTGGGTCTAGGGTTACTTGTAGAACTTTTCTCATTACTATAAGCTTTATTTCCTTACCTTGTTATTACCCAAAGCTAACTGATATATGTTTATCCTTTCAGGTAATGACTGCCGCTGCAGTTCCCTCGACGCTGGTCAAGTGCCTGTACCTGTTTTTTGATCTACCCATTGTCGAGGACGATGAACCAGCGGCGGATGG
This sequence comes from Drosophila greeni, assembly GCA_018874515.1. Taxonomy (NCBI): domain Eukaryota; kingdom Metazoa; phylum Arthropoda; class Insecta; order Diptera; family Drosophilidae; genus Drosophila; species Drosophila greeni. The sequence continues at coordinate 11,681 of JAEIIM010007447.1, read as the reverse complement.
AGGAACCGTGAGCGATTTCAATGCCCAAGAGCGTCGGACTCTCCTGCAGAAGGTGTTTGTCCAGTTGCTGGTGAAACTATGCTCGTATCCCTATCCCGCCGAGGAACTGGCCCGCATGGATGACCTGACGCTGCTCTTTTCGGCAATAACATCGCCATGTCCCATACACAATATTGTGTGGCGCAAAAATGCAGCCGAAATACTGACCACCATATCGAGACACGGCTTGACCGATGCCGTGGTTAGCTATATACATTGTAAGGAAACTTTACACATATTTAATGTAAAACCTCTCTTTAATACCTATATTTCTTTATTCCCTATAGCCAAGGGCTGCATGGCGCTCTGCGTGGACAACATGCAGCGTCTGACATTCGGTAATCCTTTGGAAATCGTCGAAATGTTCGTCACCGTGTTCTGTTTCCTCAAGGACTCTAGTCAGGTATCCCAGATACTAATGGACGACTTTCGGGCTTCCCAGGGCTATGTATTTCTCAGTGATTTTCTGCTAAAGTAAGTAGTATAAACATACTTTCCGATTAGTTTCTAACTTTCTAACTTGCAGGTTCGACAACAACCGCAGCCAATCGCTGGAGATTCAGGCGGCCATCCGCAATCTTGTCCTGATGATCTCATCGCTGTGCATGTGCGGCTTCTATGAGCTGCGACCACCGGCGGCCCAGTTTAATACCGGTTTCAAGCTGCAGAACTTCCAGCTACCGCAGGCCACCTCCCGGGAAACATGCGTCCGGAATGTGTACGCCTTTCAGGTGTTGCAGAATGTGTTCCTTAAGTCGACCACGCCGGCCCTGTGCTGCACCATCTTGGATGCTATCTCGCGAGTTTACCACTCGGAGAATGCCAATTACTTTATCCTGGAGTCGGAGCACACGCTCAGCTCCTTTGCGGAACGCATCCACATGAAGAGCCCACAGATCCAAGAGAAGTTCTACGACCTGCTTGAGTTTATCGTCTTCCAGCTAAACTTTGTGCCCTGCAAGGAGCTGATCAGCCTGTCGCTGCTGCTCAAGCACAACCAGTCGACATCCTGCAGTATCCTGTGCCTGAAGACGCTGCTGAACATTCTGCGCCACAACAGTGTCTTTAAGGATGTCTACCGCGAGGTGGGCATTCTGGAGATCTTCGTCGGCTGCTTGACCCGCTACGCCACCCACGTAATGCAGATCACCAAGGGCGATGAGTCGCTGGTGGTTGAGCAGTCTGCCGACCAACAGGAGGTGGATCTGCTGGACACACTGGGCAAGCACGTCCTGGAGGCCCTCACCATGTTGCTGGGCGGCGGGGCCAATAACAATGCGCAGCTTTTCCGCGAATACAATGGCGCCAAGTGTGTCCACGAGCTGGTCAAGTTCAAGCACTGCCGTCCGCAGGCTCTGGGCATAGTGCGAGAGCTGATCCTGTCGGCTGGCGGCGACGACGACATGCTGCACGTCCTCTCGCTGATGCATAGCGTCAGTCCGTTGCAGGTGGAGTTCAAGATTCAGATACTCAACATGCTGCTGGGCTGCCTCAAGGACTCGCACCGCACCCGGACTGTGTTCCGCAAGGTTGGAGGCTTTGTCTATCTCACCAGCGTCTTTGTGTCCCTCGATGGCAGCATGGCTCAGCCGCAGCCGGGCATTCCGCAGCAGGATCTCATTCTGCTACTGCAGATCGTCTGCCAGACCCTGGCCACGGCCATGCGCTTTGAGCCGGCCAATGCCAAGTTTTTCCACCAGGAGATCAGCAGTAGCTCCCTCTGCGATACTCTCCGTCTGCTGGGATGCTTTGGAGGATCGTCCGCACTGCAGGATTTCACGGGAGCCTACGAGCCACAGCAGTCGCTGCTGAAGTATTACCACGAGATCTTCAGCGGAGACATACTGAGCGTCAGGTAACTATGATTGAAATCGTTAAAATTCCCTCTTTTCATATACATCCTTATCCCTAGCTTTTCGGAGGACGTTCCCTATCCGCTGTCGTATGTGTGCGTCGTCTTTCGACTGCTGTACAGCATTGCCCTGGACAACTTCGAGGCTCCGAATCTGAGCGGCATCATTACGCTCTTCAGCGAGCCGCCAGCACACTCTCGGTCGCCGAGCAAGGAACTGGCCGCACCGGCTCATCCCAGCCAGCTGAATCTCACGCAGCCCAGTCCCGAGCCACGCATCGTACATCCCGGCGTGGTGCTCTGCATGCTCCAGCTGCTGCCCGCCGTTGAGCTGGACGCCGCTCCGCTGCAGGCGGTGCAGCTTCAGGTCTACCTCAGCGAGATTATCAAGTCGCTGGTGCGAAGTGAACGTAACCAGCAGATTATGTGCGATCACGGGCTGGCCGAGAAGCTGCTCAAGCTGACGCGGCGTGCTTTGGCGGAGGAATCTCATCCACTGCACGTGCCCATGCAGTATATACTGGAGCGTCTGGCCGCCCAGGCACTGCAGCCGACCGAACTGCGTCAGTTCCTGCGCCTGGGCGAGCCGCTCTCGTGTGCGGACATCGATCTGCAGCAGCCATACAGGCAGGGAGGACCTGTTCCACTGACACGCATCAAGACACTGGTCTCCATGACAACGCCAAGGGACTTTCGAGCTCATGGTTCGAGCACGCTGCCGCCTTTCGTGGAGCTGGACATGTCCGCCGAGGGATTCGGTTGCCTGTACCTGCCATCGTTAGCCCCGCAGGCCACAGCCACCGCGGGCGGAACCATTGATGCGAACACCATCGGAGGCATTGGGGCTGGCGATCGGATTTTTCCGCCACAAACTGGCCTCACCTATTCCACTTGGTTTTGTGTGGAGAAGTTCTCGGACCCAAAGACAGACCCGCATTGTGTGCGGCTGCTCACCCTGGTTCGGACTATTCACAATCCCCGGGAGGAAAACCTGGCATGCCTGTCCATTCTGCTGTCGGCACGGGACAAGGCCATTGTGGTGTCCACCCAGGAGACGCTGGTCACGCCCAGAAAAAGTAAGTTTAGAATCATAAATTTGGAGAGCTTCATTCACACTTTCGTCACATTTTCTTTACAGGCATTGGTGACTGGGAACCGGAGGGCTCGGATGATGGCATTGCCCGCATCTGGTGTCCCGATCTGCTGCACGAGGGTCAGTGGCACAACCTGGTCGTTGTGCTCAATCGGGCTGTCCTCAAGAACTCCAGCCTTTCTCTCTACCTAGATGGAGTGCCCATGCACACCCAGAAGCTGCACTACATCGCCCAGCATCCGGGAGCGAGCAGCGCTAACCTGACATCGGCCACACAGATCTTTGGCTACATTGGCACCCCGCCCATCTGGCGACGTTACTCGCGCCTGTGCTGGAAGCAGGGCGTGTGCCACCTGCTCGAGGACGTGCTGGCCCAGCAAACGGTGCAGACGATCTACCAGTTGGGACCACATTACATGGGCTCGCTGCAGGCACCCCAGCTGGGCAAGCAGTCGGAGCCGCTGGCTCCGTTGGTGCCCGAGGATCGCGTTCTGCTGGGTCTCAACGCCAAGGCGGTGTCCAAGCTAACGCTAGTCAAGATCCGCAAGGTGTACAGTCGGGCGGACAACAAGAGCATTGCCAAGCAGCTGAACATGAACTCGCACGAAAATGCCACTCCCATTAAGTAAGTAAACCATAAAAGGATCTTTATACCCTTTGATCACTATTGTATCTCCCTTGTGCTCATCCAGAATCCTGCACAACTCGGCTGGACACCTGGCTGGAGCGGGTCGTTCCCTCGGCGGTGTGGTCGTTGGCTACCTGGGCGTGCGAGTGTTCAGTCCCCATCCCGTCTCGGCCATGATTGACACCGTTGGCGGCTGCAATGTGCTGCTAGGCATCATTGCCATGGCCCAGGACGTGGAGTCCTTGTATGCCGGCGTTAAGGCCTTGACCTGCGTGGTTCGAAGCAATCGCGCTGCCCAGGCGGAGATGGATAGGAAGCGTTGCTACCAGACGCTGGGCATGTTCTTCAAGAAAAAGAAACATCTGCTCAACTCTCACATACTGCATCTGACATTCGGCCTGGTGGGCACTGTGAACAGCCAGGATATGTCGGCCATTCCCAATGTGACAGCGTTTCAAGATCTTTTGTGTGACCTCGAGATTTGGCACAATGCCCCCAACGGCCTGCTGCGCTCCCTGCTGGAGCACTTGCTGGAGCTGGTGGTGGAGTCCAGCGACAAGAAGCAGAACGTGAAGATCATGCGGGACCTGCAGTTGCTGGTGAAGCTGTTGCACATCATTACACAGATCCAGGACCACTCGACGCGCGAGATACTGTTCAGTCTGCTGGAGACGCTGCTCGGAGGACAGCCGCGGCACACTGATCTGCTGCTGTTCGGCCAGTATGTGGCCGCCAAGCTGCCAAGGGCCCAGGACGGCGGCGTAGAGGCGGCCGTGCTCCTGCCAAGCATGAAGAATCCAAGCGACGACCAGGACGGCGGCGTGGCCCAGAACATTTACCTGCGCAACCGCTGCCTCTCGCTGCTGCACGGCCTGCTCTTTACGCCCCGTAACACCGTGAACTACGTGATCTGCGACGACATCTCCAAGACTTTGGGCATGGACTGGCTGCTGCTCTTCATGCAGCCGCACGTTCACTTCACCACCGTCATCATCGCTGTGCGCGTCCTGGTGGTGGTCTGCGCCAACGAAAGTTTCTTGGTGCGTTTCCGGGAGGCCAATCACAACGGCGGCTATCTGCGGTTCACGGAGATGGTGTCCCAGCGAAAGATGGGTCTCGGAGCCCAGCAGCTCAACCAGAGGCCCACCAATGGCACCGGCACGGTCATCGTGGCCACGCCACAGAATACCATACAACACCTGCCCACGCAGATAGCCGGAGAAGTGCGAGCGGCGGCCTTGAATATACCTGGTTTCCAACTCCTCGAATGGCTGATGCAACACCACCTGGACGTGCCGGAGCTGTACTTCCTGGTGACCGCCCTGATCATGGGACAGCCCGTCAAGGTGCTCGCCACCGAGCACACAAAGTTTGACCTCGATCGCGTCTGGTCCTTCCTCTGGGGCGCCCCCGTCTCGGCCAACACGCAGCTACCGAAGCTCAACGTTTGTCCCGAGGGCGTGTGCGTCCTGCTGGCCATGGTTCGGGGCATAGTGCATGGCGGCGAGTGCGCTCCCTGGCTGCACAGCCACCCGGAGACCATCATCCAGCTGCTGTTCAGTTTGTACCAGAATCTCAGTGACTTTGCACCGGTCATGATGGCCGGGGATGTGGTCACATCCCTGGTTGCGGTGCTCTTTCCGCCTACATCGCGAACCTCCGCAGACTCGGAGCCGAATAGCGGAGCCTCCACGCCCACGGATGGCACCGGGAGCAGCTTCGTCCTGCCGCCACCGGAGACGCTGCACAGCGCAGCGCAGCAGCCGCAGCCAAAGCTCACAGCTCATCCGGTCTGCAAGTGCATCATCGACTTCCTGCGCGTCATCGTGGTGGATTCGCTGGGCCTGAATATGCAGGGCAAGGCCACGCCCGTGATTGATCTCGTCCTGGACGCGGCACCCGACACGGCGGAACTGCCGCTGCAGGTGCAATACCAGACGCAGATCATCATCGCCCTGATGGACCACCTGCTGGCCGCGGACGTGCTGGTGGGCGAGCAGGCGGCGCTGCCGCTGGTGCCGCTCCTGCAGAGCCAGACGCAGCACATAGCGCCGAATGTCTTCTATCTGACCGCCCGCATCGTGGACAAGCTGTGGCAGGGCTGCCTCGCCCGCAACCCGCACGACATCTTCGACTTTGTCATCAAGCTGATCGCCCAGGCCAAGCGACGCTCCTCGTCGCTCTCGCTGGAGCACCTGCATCACTCGCTGAACCGCAGCATCCTCTTCCTGCTGTCCCGCCCCACCGACGACTCGCGGACCGACCAGGTGAGCGTGCTTGAGGCGCTGCACAAGATCATCCAGCACCGGCTGCTCATCTTCGGGGCCGGCAATCACGAGCTGGAGTTCATCGGCTGCCTCACCTACTGCCTGATGCAGCTGACGGCCGACATGAAGATCATTTTGGAGCCGGCCACCAGCAGGAACACCACCTGGCACGTGAATCCCCAAACGGAGACCGTGGAGCCCAAGGACGAGGATCTCAACCAGCTGCAGGGACGCAACCTGATCGTGGGCGCCGCCTTCCGCGTGTGGGAGGAGCTGTATGTGTGCAAGAAGCCTGCCATCGAGGAAGTCTTCAAGGTCTCCCTCACCCCGCCGCCGGCGAACTCCAAGGCGCCCGATCTGCAGACCACGCGGGAGCAGGTCATGGAGCTGGCCTCCAAGCTGTGGTTCAACTACGTCGAGGCGGAGCGCAAGGCCTCCTACCGGGCGCCCTGGGAGCTGCACACGCAGATCCAGTCAAAGATCCAGAAGGTAACCGGCGGCCTCTCGCGTCTGACCAGCCGGACCAAGGCCAAGAAGGAGGAGCTGGTGCGCACCAAGTCGACAATGAGCCGCGAGGCCGCCTACGAGTCCACCGGCATCCACGTGCAGCTCGTGAAGGATCTGCTCGAGCTGCGGACGAAGCAGTACCAGCAGATGATGCAGCACACCCAGCGCTATGTCTACCAGGACTGGGTCCAGTCGGAGACGGAGCTGACCCGCGAGCGGGGTCTCTGGGGCCCCGCCGGCAGCTGCTCGCTGGACAAGTGGATCCTGGACACCACCGAGGGCCCCCACCGCATGCGCAAGAAGACGATGCGCAACGATGTCTTCTACCTGCACTATCCCTACCGTCCGGAGCTGGAGCTGGCGGACAATCGCCAGTTGAAGTACAAGGTGGCCTCCAGTCTGGACAGCAAGACGTACGCCCTGCACGGCCAGCAGCAGCCGCGCATCCTGGCCGAGGCGGCCGCCGATCAGCATTCGATGCACCAGCAGAGCTCTCTGGAGGCAGTGCATCCGCACCGCTTGGAGGCCAGCAGCTCCACGTCAACACCCCCGCCGCCCATTTCCCCCAAGCTGCTCGGACACGGCTCAGCTCCGTTTCCCCAAGAGTCCATCGATGGCAATGCACCCGAGGACGATGAGGAGGAGGAGGACACCTCTATGACCAGCGACAATGAGACCTTTTTGCGGCTCCTAGAAGAGCAAGAGAAGATCAGCTTCATGTTCCGGTGTGCGAGGGTCCAGGGACTGGACACCTTCGAGGGCCTGCTGCTCTTTGGCAAGGAGCATTGCTACATTGTGGACGGTTTCACGCTGCTAAAGAACCGCGAGATTCGGGACATTGACACGCTTCCCCCGGGTGCCTACGAGCCCATCATTCCCAACTCTGGGGGCACCTCCTCGACCACTTCGCGCGCTGTGAGCCATAAGCTAAGGCAGTGCTCGAAGTTCGCCTACGAGGAGATCCGGGAGGTGCACAAGCGTCGCTACCTGCTACAGCCCATCGCTCTGGAGGTGTTCTCTGAGGACGGGCGCAACTACCTGTTGAGTTTTCCGCGCAAGGTGCGCAACAAGGTGAACCAGCGGTTCCTGGCACTGGCCACCGCCTTGAATGACAACGCCCAGCAGTCGGTGGCGGGACAGAAGCGGACGGCGAGCGTGGAGCAGACGGCGGGCATATTCAGTGGCCTGATTGGCGAGACCTCGGTGACGCAGCGTTGGGTGCGCGGGGAGATCTCCAACTTCCAGTACCTCATGCACCTGAACACGCTGGCCGGGCGCAGCTACAACGACCTGATGCAGTATCCCGTGTTCCCCTGGATCCTGGCCGACTACGACTCCGAGGAGCTGGACCTTAGCAACCCGAAGACCTTCCGCGACTTCTCGCGCCCGATGGGCGCCCAGGCCGAGGAGCGTTTGGAGCAGTTCCAGAAGCGCTTCAAGGAGTGGGACGATCCGCATGGGGAGACACCGCCCTATCACTATGGCACCCACTACAGCTCGGCGATGATCGTGTGCTCGTATCTGGTGCGCCTGGAGCCCTTCTCGCAGCCCTTCTTGAAGCTGCAGGGCGGGCACTTTGACCTGGCGGACCGCATGTTCCACAGCATCAAGGAGGCATGGCTGTCGGCCTCCAAACTGAACATGGCGGATGTTAAGGAGCTCATACCGGAGTTCTTCTACCTGCCCGAGTTTCTGAGCAACTTTAATAGCTTCGATTTGGGCACCAAGCAGAACGGAGAGACCCTCAACCATGTCATTCTGCCGCCTTGGGCCAAGCAGGATCCGCGGGAGTTCATACGTCTGCACAGAAGTGCCCTGGAGTGTGACTACGTCAGTCAGCACTTGCATTTGGTGAGTCTTTTATGGTCAGTTGTGTGTTTCAATGGCTCTAATTCTTGTAATTCCAGTGGATCGACCTAATCTTTGGCTGCAAGCAGCAGGGACCAGCCGCCGTGGACTCTGTGAATGTGTTTCATCATCTTTTCTACGAGGGAAATGTGGATATTTACAAGTGAGTTAAACTTCAATCCTCTTAAAAACCAGAATTAAATCCTTAAATCCTCCTCACAGCATTGACGATCCCCTCAAGAAGAACGCCACCATTGGCTTCATCAACAACTTTGGCCAGATACCGAAGCAACTGTTCAAGAAGGCCCATCCCGCCAAGAAAATGGGTAGCTCACGTCACTCGGCGCTCATTGATCCCACGGCTTTGATTCAGGGCAACAGCACTGTGCTCCAGACCGACCGCCTGTTCTTCCACAATCTTGACAATCTCAAGCCCAGTCTGCAGCCCATCAAGGAGCTGAAGGGCCCCGTTGGGCAGATCCTGCAGCCCGACAAAACCGTGTTTGCCGTGGAGCAAAACAAGGTGATGATGCCGCCGTCGTACACCAAGTACATTGCCTGGGGCTTCGCCGATCACTCGCTGAGGGTGGGACTCTACGACACCGATCGTGCGTCCTTCGTGTCCGAGGCGGCGGCCCAGAACTCTGGCGAGATCCTCACATGCGCCTGTCCCAATGCCAAAATGATTGTCACCGCCGGCACCAGTTCGGTGGTGACCATCTGGAAGTTCGATGCGAACCGCAAGAGTCTCAGTGTCAAGCACTCGCTGCATGGACACACCGATGCGGTGACCTGTCTGGCGGCCAGCGCTGCTTATAATGTCATTGTGTCGGGATCGCGGGATGGCACAGCCATTGTTTGGGACATGACGCGCTTCACCTTCGTGCGCCAGCTGCGTGGCCATGCGGGCGTTGTGGCTGCCGTGGCCATCAATGAACTAACCGGCGAAATAGCCACCTGCTCGGCCACTTGGCTGCATGTGTGGTCCATCAATGGAGATGCCCTGGCCATGGTCAACACCTGCGTGGGCAGTGCCGATCGCATGCAGCAGATCTTGTGCGTGGCCTTCTCCCAGATCCGCGAGTGGGATCAACAGAATGTGGTCATTACAGGCTCCACCGATGGCGTAGTGAGGGTAAGGGTCATGTTATTTAAGCCTGAACGCTCTCTAATTTGTATTTTTCCCCTGCAGATGTGGTCCCTGGAGCACACACAGGTGCCCATTGATCGTAAACTGAAGCGTGGAGTGGAGGTCACCTCGCAGGACAAGCCTGACTCGGCCTCTTTGGACAGCAAGGACAATAAGGACGACAAAATGAGCATATTCAAGCAAATGAAAAGCCTTTCGCAGCCAGAGGAAGAAGAGCAGGGTTCGTTATTAGAATTATGATACTAACTTTAAAAATTACTAACTTATATCGTTTCCTAAGCAGAAATTGTAAAATCCGCTTCGGAAAGCAGCATTTCGGAGGCCTCTCAGCACAGCAAGGAGTCCAGCAAGTCGGCAGAGGCCGGCGCCAAGGCGGAGGAGCCTGTGGTTGAACGCAGGAATAGCTCCATTACAGGAGCCAAGTCTTTCCATGAAATGAAATCGGCCACTGTGGAAGCGCCCGGTTGCAGCAGCTCAGATCAGAAGAGCAATGAGGGTAATTGTTGGCTTGAAGTATTGAGGATCTCCTACTAAAGTCTGTTTTTTAACATCTCAGATGAACATGCCATCAGGCCCAGCAAATCGGATACAAGCCTGACGGATGGTTTCGTTGTTATAGACAATGACAGGCATCATCGAGGCGATCAAGTGCTTAGAAAAGGTAGGTTGAGATGACAAAATAACGCAGATCATAAGAGAAGACAATATAATAGTAAAGATAATTAACGCCGAGGGGAAAGGCGCGGGATTCCTTGTCGGAAATGCTTATCCAATAATAGATTACATTGTCTTTGCTTTATTTATTTAACAGTTTTAGGTTTTAACTATCCAATGACTTTAAATACCATTTTTTCTTTCCAGGCTTCCGCTGGCAACGTCAATTAATGTTCCGCTCAAAGTTGACCATGCACACGGCTTACGATCGAAAGGATAATGCAGAGCCTGCTAGCATTACAGCGCTTACTGTATCCAAGGATCACAAGATACTCTATGTTGGTAGGTACAAAATAATAATTTATAAAGCAACAAGCTTTAATTTGTAAAATATTCAAAGGCGATGCCCGTGGACGTATCTTTTCGTGGAGCGTTACGGAACAACCGGGTCGCGGAGTGGCCGACCATTGGCTAAAAGACGAGGGAGCTGATCAGTGTGTCAAGTGTCATGTCAAGTGAGTAGTTTAAATATCACAACATAACTCATAAGCTTAACTACTTTTATGTATTACAGATTCACACTCTATGAGAGGAAGCATCATTGCCGCAACTGTGGGCAGGTGTTCTGCAACAAGTGCAGCCGTTTCGAATCGGAGATCTCTCGCCTTCGCATCCTGAAGCCAGTCAGGGTGTGCCAGGCGTGCTACGGCCAACTGCGAACGAGTTCCTTCGACAATTAGGTGGAAGAAGAGCAGCTCGTGGATGCGTTTATGTGTAACGGAAAAAGACGTTAGCGACTTTTTTTAATTAACTTATTTAACTCAATTGTATTTCAATTTTCTCTGTTTTATATTTTTAACCGAATCAAGTTGAGCTAATTTCAACCAAAGGCTGTTATATGATTTTATATTTTATTAGTAAGCATAAGTTAAACGAATTTTATGTACACAACCAAGTTGCAATATAATTTTATGCTTATTTATTACTATTTATATTCTTTATACACCGAATAAAACCAATTAATGTTGCTTATTCCAACCGCAAGCATTGACAATTTCTAGTTATGTAAAACACCATACCATAAAATATAGATTGTGTAATTAATGTTAGACCCTCGATGCATGCTGCTTCTTAACCATGAGAGGCCAGCGCACAAAAAAACTAACCAGTATCGTAATCGAAGCTTAACGTTTCCCCCCAGCTAAACCATCAGCTGAATCAATAAAAAATGAATACACCAAGCACCGCCAGTTATATCAATTACAAAATAATGAAATCGAAACACTTTTATAGCAAATAAAGACAGCAGTTTACAAAAGGAGGAAAAGATCTTGCAGGATCTGCAGGATACGAACACGTTTTAGCACACAACACAGAAACCTCACACTGAACTCTACAGAAGAAATACTTTAATGGCATGTAGATTATCTCTCAGCATTACTTTTGCAGAGTAATAAAAGCAATTACAAAATATTCTATATAAATATATGAGTCCCCAAAATGTCTAGGCAATCCTTTGAAATTGCTGATTAAATATTATTGTCGATGATTCTGTCTATGATTCCAAAACAACATTCTGTCTACTTCAGTTGTGGCCTCTACTAAAGCATTCACTTCCTTCCATCGACTCTTTCAAATAGTGT
>JAEIIM010007445.1:0-10835 GCA_018874515.1 Drosophila greeni | reverse complement strand
TTTAAAAGGAAAATCAAGTTAAATATATAAATGAACCCCCAAAAAATATAAAGAAAATTTTCCGAGACCTCTTTGTTAGTTTTTTCACCAGTGAAACCCTTGGAGAAGCCCTTGTAAGCTGCGGGCATCCGCATCCCCAGGGACTTTGGTTACTGTACCGCAGGATATTCTATCCTGTCTGCTCCCTTCTCCCTCACAGGACTCACCTTTTATCGGGCTTTCATCAATTTGATGCTTTTTTTCCTACTTTTCCAATCGGACAAAGCGCGTGTCCCGAGAACGTTTTGAATTAATTTAATGCCCCTTCGCCTGCTGCCAGATGATGGCCCAAAAGACCGTGTCGCGTCAACATCATAATTCAAAAACTTCATTCGAAAACATGACGTTTTCATTTCGGCACGCGTCCCACCCAAAAGGAAAGTAAAGAAAAAAAGTTCCTTTCATTCAATCGCCAGAGGGTTGAAAATATTTCTGAAACGGTGTGAAACTCGCCAGCGGCGCTTGCATAATCATAATTTCATTTCGCCTTTAAGTGCTGAGAAATTGTGTTTATGTTTAGTTTAATTTGCAGTTTTCAGCCGAGACGAGGGTGAAGACTAAATGGGGTTCTGTCATGCAAAAAATATAGGAGAAAACGAAGAAATAGTACAGCCAAGAAGGCTGAGAAGGCACTTGAAACTATTTTTTAATGAGGCCTCAAAATATGAAGCCAGAAAAAATGAATGCCAGAACATGCTGAATTAATGTCTGAAGGGTCTGGTTCTTGTATTTACTTAAATATTTTGTACATGTATACCTTAAATTTGTAGAATAAATATTTTAAATATCATTTTATTAGTCAAAGATAATTCCAGTCATATTTCCTCAAGTGTATCAACTGCAACAAGACTCTTCCCATTCCAAGACCGTGGCTTTTAGTGTCCTTTTGGCTTAGTCCTCTGTCAGGCATGAAATTGCAGGCCTCATGGGGTTGAACCAGACAGAGTCCTGTCTAGTTTGGTGGTTTCCCTAATAGACCTGATTGATGACTCAGCCGGTTGGCATATGTTCCGCCGAAAGTTTAAGCCTGGGAGCAGCAGCTGCTGCTCTCTAGGGACCTTAAGCTTTAAACTTAAAACCAAAAAAAGAAGAACAGAAAAAGCTGAGGTCCTAATGCCACATAAGCTGCAATTAAGGCGTAGCTGTCAGATCCACACGCTCACCTTCCCCGCAAGAGCCATTAAAAGTGTATAAAAATCAATTTAATAATTTAAGCTAAAGACTTTTTCAATTAAAGGCAGTGACAGGAGACCGCAGAGGCGGACTTAAGCCGCTGCAGGACATCATCATCAGGCGGCAGGACACCTTTTATGGCTGTGCGGCGGGGGTGTGGTCAATCGGCGGAGCGGAAATCGAAACCAATAAATTTCACAAGTCTGGGAAATTATGAAAATCCTAATTGAAGCGAGGATGAGAGTATATAAATTTCAAGGATGTGCAGGTTCCCGCGTCCCTTTCCTCTTTGTATCGATTTACCTGCACAAAGGATATAGTTTTATGGAGGCGTTGGCTGCTAATGGCATTGCTAATTGGTGGGCAGGCCGCTATTTTTCCTGGTACAATAATGCGGGTTTTCTTTGATGAGATCCTAGAACAGGACACACACGATTGAAGATATCTATAGATGGTTGCCTTAAGAAAAATTAGGGCAAATTTAAGGCTAAATATGGGTAGTCTTTGATGGTGTTATCCTTAAGAAACCAAGAGCTTCCTTATAAAATATTTTAAAATATTTCTAAACCTTCACAAGTCTTTAGCTTTAGTTCAGGGAATAAAATACAGAATATTAATATTAATAAATCTTATATTACAATTTAACTCCCCTATAAATCAAACTATATTTTCCATTCAAAATAAAATGCAATCACACATTTATTGAACCCTATTCACCAGCTCCTATATATATTTGCCTACCGCTTCAAATTGAAGCTGTCAATTTTTTAAACACCAAAATCTAGATATAATGCCTGGTGCCCGGGAAACCGGGAAAACTTTTATCGAAAAGGCTGAGGAAAAATGCCGGGGAAAATCAGCAAATAATAAGCGAAGTGTCGCGCTTGATTTATGTGATTTGTTTGGCGCTGCTTTTCGGGGCGTAGGTGCCCAGGACTCGTGTGGGTGTGTAAATGTGCCTTTAATGGCGCTTTGTCATCATCAACATTTGTCCTTGCGCCGAGTGCGTAGCCGGCAGGCAACAGGATATGATTTATGTCCTCCATTTCTAGGCGCCCACATATGTGGGTGTAGTTTGTGGGTGTATTTTTTTTGGGTGATGTTTTTCCTTTTGTGGAAAAACCACAGAAAAAGCCGCAGCTAACTTGGCTTACTGTCTGAACTTTTTCCGCCTTCCTGGCATTGGCCTAATGACAATTTTTCATATGATTTGCTGGTTCACGGACTTGCCCGATTTCTTAGATAATAGAGGGGAAAAAAGTCCCAGCTCCTAATCATAATTTATATACACTTTTGCTTACACTTATTGTTGTTGTGCTGTCTTGATTTATGCGATTGCCAACTGAATGTTCAGCTGATTCGATTTTAAAGATGGGGAAGTCTGTGTGATGGACTTTGATTTGGACCCTCGAGAGCAGCATTGACTGGTGATTGATTCGATGGCACTGCTTGCATCCACAGTCTCCAGCTTAGAAATGCATTTTTCTTGATTCTCTCGAGTCGTAAATCATATTTCTCTTGACATTTCAACCCGGTCTCGATTGCCATCTTCTCGAAGGAGACTTTATTTTGTCTCATTGTTTACATAAGCCAATTTGATTACGCTCCGTTGACAATTGAATGGCAAGCCAATCAATCACAACTATTCCCGACTTGGCCCAGAAAACAATGAGAGCTGCTGCATAGTTTTTGCAATTGAAATGCAATCTGCGAAGGAGAGGAGTCTCTGTCCGGGTCAATAAAGTAATTGAGACTGGCGTCGCGCTGGCGGAGTGTCAAGAGCGGAGGATGAAGGACGAGGGGCTGGAAGGATAAGCAAACAAACCCAAAAGGGTTGCAAATGGATGCGGGCTCTGCATTTATGCAAATGATATGGAGCAGTGTACACAATCAGATACAGTTAGCCGCTCACAATTAAGTGGGAAAGCGGTGGCAGATGACAGCGTGAAAGGGGGTTTTTCTAGGGGTAGAGAGGGTCCTTGAAATATTTAAGAAAATTAAGTAGCAAAGTAATAAATTGAGTTCACGATACTGTCACCATATATGAACCAAATATTTACCATATATTTACCATATTTTCATCATATATTCACCATATATTCACCTTATTTTCACCATATATTCACCATATATTCTCATATATACAATCCCTTCCTCACGCTGCCACCTCTATCTGGTGTTATTCCATTTGTGGTGCCACTGCGATGACTGAGTGACAGAGAAGTAAACAAAATATTTACACAGGGGCTGAAACCAGCTCGCATTTAAAAGACATCAGCTCGAAAAGGGTTAAAACGAGGCATTTGAATTACCAAAATAAACAAGGCATTCGAAAATACTTTAGAGCTGCGATCGTTGGACTAAAGGGGTTAATTGGACCGCTTGCCGGCCAGCAAATGTATCTGAGAGATACGGGGACAGGCTGTCTGACTGACAAGTCGAAGGTCTCACTCTTACTTAGTCCCTGCTTATGACAGATGTCTGAAAGTTTTCTCGTGTTCCGAAATTCAAGGGGAATTATGATTGGGGCATCGGTTCATTAACTCTATGACGCTTGGTATTTTCTTTTAATTTACTCGCAGACAGCAGGCAGCATTGTTCGGGCCGCCTGCTGACGGCACCATTTAAATTGGCCTTTGTGCCAAAGGATATGGCATACATTCGAGATACAGGTAGCGACGATCCTGCAGCTGCCCTGGAGAGAGGCTCTGGAATTGACTTTCCTGACTCTGATTGTGCGAGCTGCATGTTGTTGCGGTTGATACAAAGGGAAAACTCATTATTTCTCGTTTTGTTTTCCATTGCAGCGTCATTAACGGTCGGGTTCCTAGCCAGCCAGGCTGCTCCCATAAATTCCCCTCGAGGCTGTGCCAAAAACATTTCATTTCGGGTCTAGGTCCCGTCGGGTCCTTGAATGCGACAATGGAACCCGGCCGGGACACTCACCCATCATCCCGGACAGCGGCGCTCTCAAAATGTCCAGACAGTCAGGCACTTGGTTTTGTTCGCTCGGTCCCTTCTCTTCTATTTTTTTGCATTGTTCCAGTTTTTGGCATTGTTTTCGAATTTTTTCCACTCGCCGAGCAGCCTTGAAAAATTAGAGAAAAAATAGCGAGGAATAGGATAGAAAAGGAGTCTGCAATCGCAAGGACATTCTCATTGCTTTCCACTTGAAAATCGCATTAAGCGGATTTCGCATCCGCGTCTTACGATTTTGTTCCCCTGTTGTTGTTCTGGCCAAGGAGACTTAGTGAAAATCTGGGATACATGTGACATTTTGCCGGGGATTAGGTCATAGGTGAGTCTGATGGGATAACAAGAGGCGTGTGTGTGGGATGAGCTACCGAAAAAAGTCCCAAGAACTCTCTATATACACAAAGACATCTTGCAAATCAGGGACAGACTCGGGGAAACTTTTCCTTTTGATGGGCAAACAAATCAACAAACTAAGTCCAAGTTCACTTAATTTCACTAAAAGGTCCGTATGCTGTGTGGGGTCCTTGAAGATAACTCAATTTCCACTGATTACCCTCATGACTCACATCAAAAAGGGAGACTATCTGCTGCTGCATCTTCTTTGGTTTTTTTTTTTTGTTTTTGGAAATGTATATTTTTATGTCTAAATTTCATTAATTCCAAACAAACAGGAGGCGCCCATATCGAAAATTACAAGTCTCACTTCCTGCGCAGGGACGCAGGGAAAAGTATCAAATTACATCCTCATCTCTGCTCATATTCAAATGTTCGAAGAGGGAAAAGTCTGTTCCTGGCAGCTGCTCCTAGGCTCCGGGACGGGGCCATTAATTTCCCGGGGAAACGGCTAAGTAAAGGATAACAAGCCTAACGACTGCACATGTCTTCATCTTGATTATGGCAAACGCACACGTACCTCTCAGGACTCTTAGGACTCTCAGTAAATGCACCTTTAAGGGTCGCGCCCAAAAGTCGCGTCTAGGGAAGGCGGGGTGTCCTTCTGTCCTATCGTCTCCGTTTCAGTCTCCGAAAGGCGACCCAGAGTTCGGGGCACACAGAGATATTTTTTATGCCTAAGCTGCAAGTGTGACATTCTCACTTGGCCATGACACTTACTCGCATCCTTTTCGTTTCCCTTTTGAGAAATTGTCACACATTTGTTCTTTCTCTGGGAAATATTACACGAGTCCCCCCGAGCCCCTCCACTCTCTCTCTGAATTCTATTTCTTTTGATTTGTGTTCCCATCTTTTGTAGTTCATTAATCTTGGCCGGGTTTTCCCTGAGCTAGATGAAATTTCCAAGCTCATACGGGAAAATTGGGTCACTAAGGCAGAGTAGTTACTTGGCAAGTGGCGGTCATTAAAGGCTAGCAATCAGAGGTTCTATAATATGGTAACCCGAGGGAAGAAACTAGTTAAAAAAAGGGGAAAAATGAAGGTTAAAAAATGAATTAGGGAAGGCTGTGTAAGGAAATTGTTATAAGTTTAAAGATATTTCATTTTCTGAGGTCAAAAATTAATGAATCTTGCTAGAAGAATATAAATTAATTATTTGAAATCCTAAATGTACCTCATTCACGGTTCAACTACAAATTTTCTATGCTAGAAGTTCCATTAATTTACAAATTGTAAACCCCGAAACTTATGCAGAAAAATTACACCCCTCCCGATGCTTTGACATTCGAATAATGATTTGTAACCTCTGAGCGCTATCATCCAATTTTGAATCTGTTTTGTTTCCCTATCGTTCCGGCATATTCGCAAAAATTCGGCAAACCCTCGAGAGAGTCCTTAAAGCATCCTGCAGGCAGCTGTTCGCACTCTCAAAAGGCTATCTCCTACCGTATCTCTTGACAACCCAAAACAAAGGAAAACGGCACCTTCTCTCTATCATCTATCAGATTTTCCGATCGCGATAACGCTTCACTACTTCCGGGCTGGGAAAACTGGGAAACTCTATAAAAAAAAAGGTTCACAACCGCAGAACGCCACTTGGGCCCGCTCTTCACGGTGCGAGTTTTCCAGTTTACCATTTTAATGGGCATGAAAAACCGAACCACTCCGATGCCTCGTCCTCGTCCTCGCTGCTATCAAAAATCCACATAATAAAAAAAAATAAAAAAGAAACCCTCGTACGCCAATTACGATTTATTTGTCTGTTCTGAAGTGCAGAGGTAAATAAAACCCCGATCCTACCTCGATCCGAGGTCGTGTTCCACCTTATCGAGCACTCTCGGATCCCTAGTTTATTTTTTTTTCACTTTTGTGGTTGATTTTCGTAATGCGGTTGCTGTGCATAAATTTATTCGTTCTGGTTCGGGAAAAACAGGGTCACACTTTGCTATCACAAACTGGCATTTTGTCACGTTTTTTATGGGTTCTGGCTATATGGGTTTTCCCCGGCTCCGGCACTTTTCCAGCGATTAAATGTATCGTGCATCCGAATATGCTCATTTGAGGCGCACTCTCTCTCTTTTTTAGTAATTGTCAGAAATTAGTTATTCATGTTGGGTTTGCGCCTAATTTATGCATCGCTATAATTGTTTGTGCTGCTGGAAAATCGTTTTCATTGTTCGGAACGGAAAGTTCTCGTTAATGTGGGCGTTATCGGAATCATTACGCAGAAGGAAAAAAAGAAAACAAACATGAGGGGGAAGAAACTCCACATTTGATATGTAACGAAACGTGTGAGAAATTCCCAAAAAATGCAGCGGGCTTTGGTCTTCTTCTATTTTTTTATCACAAGAAATATGGTAGACTCCGCCCTATTTGGGGGAAAAAAAAAGTTAAGTGAAAGAAACTTTGGCTGACGTTTGATAAATTGTCTGATTGATCGGGAAGCGCCAGTTTGGAGCTAGGGAAAATCGGGGCAGACACCCAAAGCCATGTCAAATAAAATTATCGCCGGGACAAGTTAATGTGCTATAAAATATGAATACCAAAAAACTTGGAGCTAAATCAAAACACAAATTAACAATGAAAATTATTCAAAAGTGCTGCATGTTAGCTCCCTCCCCCGAAGGAAAATAAAACCCAAAATGATTTATGACCAGGGGGCGGTCAAAGGGGGGAAAGCAACACGAAAAGAAAAGCCGAAACGTATAAAAACGAGAACGGAAAACATTGAAAATCAACCAAAACGCAAAGCGAAGCAATTAAAACAAAAATCCGTTGAACTTGCCGGCAGTCGTAAAGGAAAAACTCAAGAGAAGGAAAAATGAAAAACGGACTAGCCCCCAAAGGCTTTGACAAGAGCAGAAAACAATTAAACTACGATTTAATGGTTTTCACACATAATTCTTAGAGTCTTGTATAAAATAAAGGATTATCTAAGAACCCCGAA
This sequence comes from Drosophila greeni, assembly GCA_018874515.1. Classification (NCBI taxonomy): domain Eukaryota; kingdom Metazoa; phylum Arthropoda; class Insecta; order Diptera; family Drosophilidae; genus Drosophila; species Drosophila greeni. Next base: position 3,307 of record JAEIIM010007445.1, on the reverse strand, counting down.
AACCGAAACCGAAACACTTTCAAGAGATAGAAACCGCATACCAGACCACCCCTAACAAATCATTTATAAAACATAATTGTTCCAAGTCACTTGAAATTCAGCCCGAAAATAAAAGAAAAATGTGGAAAATCTCAACAAAGATCCCCAAGCCACACAAAGACACCGCAGGCGATGCTTTTTTTGAATGGTTTAATATTTTGGAATAATGTTCCCGAGTCTGCATCATCTATAACTACGTTTTTAACACTAGCCCCGCGACGATCCAGCGACCGCCTGTCGAGAGCACAAGACCTGTCCCAGTCAATAAATACACAGATTTACGAGTATTTTCCTTACGCGCTGCGACTATAAATTAAATCAGGGAAAACCCAACGGCCCGAACAAACAGCAATAACAAACAGAGAAATCCGAGACAGAGACTCAACCGTAGACCATTTATTGCTCTCAATAATGAAGCCATTACTGCAGTCAATGCGTAAGTGCAAATGGCCATTAAAAACAATTTAAGGGGCGGATCGACCCATTTTCCCGGCAAAAGCATTTAGAAATATTGCAAATTACTGCAAATAATTGACAAACATTAAGTGCCTGAGTGAAAACCAACAGCTGGGAAAATTTACAGGAAAAATCAAATGCTCTTTGAAAAATCGCAGACAGCGGCTCAAAATTGATGTTATTGTGATGACAAATCAACCTCGGAGCAGGGAAAGCTTTCTATCTAATGAAACTGCAATTCACAGCGGAGACGCAGGACTTTCCCAGCTGCTCCTGGAGGGGGTTGCACTTGATTTATGTTCGAGGACTCTCCCACCGAAAGTGCTTCCTCATCGATGCCGTGGAGCGTGTACAATGGGACGCTTTATTAAATGCTGCAACCGAATTCAATTTTCGCAACTGTTGCCAAAATATCAGCTTAGCTAAGTGGAAGCTCAATTGCAAAAGGGGGAAGAGGGGTGGAGGAAATCGGGGGGAGTCCTGCCTGTGCAGGGCGGAAAATTTGAACATTTGTTAAAGCGACTTATTAATGTTATAATCTAATTATAAATGGCAGAGCTCTGGCTCTGATTTCGGGCTACAGATAAAAAATAATTTGCTCGCGAGGGTGCAAAGTGCGGGTAATATTTCTATAGTTTCCCTTTTTTCGAGGGGAAAATACAACCAAATATGGGATTAATTGTAAGCTGGCTATAGGTTTCGCATAAAAAAGGGATTTTAGTTTTTATACTTAAATGATTTATTGAGGTATTCGATCAGGTATTAGCTGCAGCTGTTACTTGCTTATTTAAGCAGTGAAAGAGTATATCTTTTTACTTAAATACAAACAAAATATATTCCTATTTAAGTTCTAAAAGAACTTTAGCTAGTTAGTTGGAGTTTTCATTCAATTTTAATAACTATAACTCTCTCAAACCCCGAAAACTTTTCACCAAAAACAGTTTCAATTAAGTCGAAACTCGAAACTGAAGCTGATTTTGGTCAAGCCACTGAAAACTCCCGGCGACAGGACTCCGCCAGGACTCGTCTATTGATGCCAGTTTCCGCCATCCTTCCGACGAGCTAATTAAGTAAACAAAAGGGGGGAAAACCTCCGAAGCCAAACCGGAGCAGCTCAATTAATAATAAAATGCGAAAATGGGAAAAACCGGGAACGAGCCAAGCGCCGAGCACAGCTCGTAAACAAGCCACAAAAAAAAGCAGAAACTTGAACTCATAATTTCCGGAGGTGCTAATAAGTTGCAAAATTATTTTCAATGGAAATGCAAGCCAGGAAAATGGGGGGAAAGGGGCGGTGGCGATGCAGCGAAACTTGCCGGGGCAGCCGCAAAGTATAAAAAATTGACTTCAATTAAAGTGCCATAGTTGCCTGTATAAACAGCACACGGAAAAATGAAAAGCGCAAAACGGGAGTCGGAGCAGGGATAATGATAATTACGGCCAGCCACGGTGGGGGACTGGAAAATCTTTGGGGGCAGCGACGGCGGGTAGCTGCTTTTCCGACTGCTGAATGAGACTGCAAAGTTTTTGTGTTTATTTTATGCTCGTGCAAAAAAAGAAAAGGAGACCGAAAAGCGAAGCCAAGAGGATGAAAGTTTCAATGTAGTGCGGCTGATAAAGACGAGAGAAAGCAGAGCAGGCAGAGGAAATCGGCGGAAGGGAGGGGGCTCTATGATAGTGGAAAATGCAGCCCAGTGGGTGGGAAACATACGATTACGAGGACGTTAAACAAATAAGCAAAAGGCAATGTGTAAAAACAGCACAGAGAACACAGAGGCAAATGAAGAAGCCAAAAGTAGAACGCGCATCATGGACACACACACACTCTCTCTAACACACTCGTGTATGGGCAAGGACTCATTCAGGACATACGATCGGGATGAGAATAATAGGATATGTATATGTCTGTTGGGTTTTATATAAATAAATATAAGGAATTTAATAAATAAATTTTTATCACTAATAAATATGAAACTTGTTATTCTTTATTAAGAAAAAATGAAATGAGCCTCTCTCCGCGCTTCTCAACTTCTTAACTTTAAGCTCAACTTGCGTAGAGAATTCTTTGGTTTTCTTGATAGACCCCCAACCCAAATATTATTAAATATTTATTTTAATAAAATATTTAAAAATTAACTTTATTAATTCTCAATATTCTTGGTTGGTAATATTTCCACCTTGACTATGCCCATGCCTTCCGTCAATACAAAAATGAAAAGTCAAAACTTGGCTGGGCTTTTGTCGCTGCCACTGGCTGCCCTTTCTGACTCTTCTGATTCTGATTCAGATTCAGATTCAGATTCCGTTTCTGCTGCTGATTCTGCTCCTTTGCTGTCCAAACTGAATGACTCGCCAGCGGGCCAAGTTCCCCGCAACCACCACCACCAGCACCACCACCACCCACTGGGGACTCAACTTGTTGAGGAGTGACGGATTCACTCACTCGCTCAGCGACTTTCCTACCCCCGGGTTCATCGTCAGTCCGTCAGTCACTCAAACTCGCATTTCATTCCATTTCCATTTCATTCACTTTGCCGCACTGCCCAAAACGACAGTGTCTTTGGCCTTTGCTGCTCCCCTTTGTTTCAGTGTAGTTTCCGTTGGTTGTAGTAAATTTTTCTCATTTCGCTTTTTGTTGGAGTGGTTTTTATACCTTGGATTTGTAGAGAGGTAAAGGGTATGCCTTATCTTAGAGGCTTGACAAAAATTGAAGGTGGAAATATGTGAGAATTATTTATTTATTAATCAAAGATTATGTTAATGTAAAGCTGAAATTATATAAATATTTTTAAAAAATAGCTTAATTAGTATT
>JAEIIM010007130.1:0-10907 GCA_018874515.1 Drosophila greeni | reverse complement strand
CATAGTGTGGCTCATATTCTTTTTCAACATTTCCACGTCCTGTTTTGCCATAATTTTCACTTTGAATGGAAGGAGATTTTTCTTTCTTCCTTAAACAGGGAAGTCCACTCGATTTCGATCTAGTCTTTTCACTCTGTAAATCATGTTCTTTTTCATCATATCTACGTCCTGTTTTGCCATAATTCTCACTTGGAGCGGAAGGATATTTTTCTTTCTTCTTAAAACAGGGAAGTCCTCTCGATTTCGATTTAGTCCTTTCACTTTGTGAATCCATTTCTTGTTCATCATTATTTCTACTTCCTGTTTTGCCATAATTCTCACCTTGAGCGGAGGGATGTGTTTCTTTCTTTTTAAAACAGGGAAGTCCTCTTGATTTCGATTTAGTCTTTTCACTTTGTGAATCCATTTCTTTTTCAACATTATTTCTACGTCCTGTTTTGTCATAATTCTCACTTAGAGCGGAAGGATGTTTTTCTTTCTTCCTAAAACAGGGAAATCCGCTTGATTTTGAACTATTTTTTTTAATTTGTGAATCGTTTTCTTGTTCAACTTTTGTACGTCCTGTTTTGCCATAATTCTCTCTTTCAGGGGTAGGAGGTTTTTCTTTCTTTTTAAAACAGGGAAGTCCTCTCGATTTCGATTTACTCTTTTCACTTTGTGAATCTATTTCTTTTTCAACATTTCGACGTCCTGTTTTTCCATAATTCTCACTTTCAGCGGAAGGATGTTTTTCTTTCTTTTTAAAACAGGAAAGTCCACTTGATTTCGATCTATTCTTTTCACTCTGCAAATCATTTTCTTTTTCACCATATCTACGTCCTGTTTTGCCATAACTCTCAGCTTGATCGGAAGGAGGTTTTTCTTTCTTTTTAAAACAGGAAAATCCACTTGATTTTGAACTATGTTTTTTTAATTGTGAATCATTTTCTTGTTCAACTTTTGTACGTCCTGTTTTGCCATAATTCTCGCTTTGAGCGGAAGGAGGTTTTTCTTTCTTTTTAAAACAGGAAAGTCCACTTGATTTTGAACTATTTTTTTTTAATTGTGGTGAATCATTTTCTTTTTCAAAAAGTCTTTGTTTTTCTTTTTCCGCATGACTTTTGGGCTGAGGACTTTGGTCCTTCTTTTTAAAACAGGAAAGTCCACTCGATTTTAATTTAGTTCTTCCACTTTGTGTATCATTTTCTTTTTCATAATTTCTACGTCCTTCCTTGCCATAATTCTCACTTTCAATAGAAGGAGATTTCTCTTTCTTCTTAAAACATGGAAGTCCACTCGATTTGAATTTAGTTCTTTCACTTTGGGTATCATTTTCTTTTTCATAATTTCTACGTCCTTCCTTGCCATAATTCTCGCCTTCAATGGAAGGAGATTTCTCTTTCTTTCTAAAACAGGGAAGACCACTCGATTTTAATTTTGTTCTTTCACTTTGTGAATCATTTTCTTCTTTTTTATAATTCCTACGACCCTCCCTACCATAATTCTCATTTTCAATGGAAGGAGATTTCTCTTTCTTCCTAAAACAGGGAAGTCCACTCGATTTTGACCTATTTTTTTCTATTCCAGTTGCTGGATCATTTTCCTCGCGTCTTGTGGGTGTCGGCTTTTCTGTTTTCTGCTTTTTTAAACAAGAAAGTCCGCTAAATTTTGATGTATTTTTCTCAACATTCTGACGCCTTTCTTTTTCTACTATAATTTGTTCTTCTTTTTGGACAGAAGGTTTATCTTTGTTCTTAAAGCACCGAAATAATTTGGATTTCGATGGAGACTCCTTAACACTTACACGTCTTTTTGAGTAATTCTCCGTTGTTTCTGGGAGAGGACTTGGTTTAGTTTTAGGTTTAGGTTCCTCATAACTCACACGCCTTTCCGATACATCCCCGGGCTGTTCCCGCTGAGAACGAGGTCTTTCCCCCCGTTTAGAGTTCGGGAAATCACTGGACTTTGGTTGGGAACTTTTTGGATAATCCTGGTATTCTGTCTCTTCTTGGGATCTGGAACAACTGCAGTCTGAAAACGTGGATATAGAATAGCACTCCTCGTAATCATAGTAATGGGGATGGCGGTTGTATGATCTTATCTTATCATAACGTTCTCTCGGGTAACTGCGATTACAACGGTAGTTTTTTCGAGGAGTCTGATTTCTGGGTCTAGACACTCTCATAAGTTCCCGAGCTCTTAATTTTTCCATCCTTTGTTTTCGATAATCTCTCAAAATATGCTTGTCATAGCTGTTCAGAACTGAATCCGGTGCCAGATAGGGATTATGTCTGTTTCTATTACAACCTAGTGGCTTTACTCCAAGGGCGATATTAATTGGAATTCTATCAAAAGGTAAATATCGCTTAAACAAATTTTTGCTTAATGGCTTAGTCTCTTTTGAATCTGATTTTAGACTGTCTTTACGGTCTTTCTTATTTGTTAGATCGGTTAAGACAACTCTTTGGCTTCCGGAAAAGTCATCGTGACATGAATCTGTTGCCACTTCCTTGAATCCATGTTCTTTAGTTTTATATTTAGCAAAGTGTAGTTGACTGTCGACACTATTTGAGTCAAAAGATTCGAATCCACCACTTAGCCACATTTTATTTTTATCAACGGGGCTAGGGGGATTTTCATAGTATTCCATATTACTTGATTCTTCACATCGCTCCTGGGAGTTCTCGGGTAATATGGTATCAGATATTTCCTGGTATGGCGAGGCAGAAGCTCTTTTTTTTAGCTTAGCTGGACACTGGGGATTATTGCATAAAATCGTTCCATCTGGTATTCTGGGTGAACTCTTTAATCCACCCGAAGTGTTTGGATATTCATAGACTTCCGGATCGATTTCGGTTTCATTTTCTTCTTGGTTTCTATATGGACAGTTTGGATTTTGGCAAACCATTTCGATCTCATTGATATTTTTTGGGATTTTAAATGGATAATTTTGATCATTAGAGACTTTGATTCTATTTGCAGAGTTTGGATTTTCATGGATTTCTGTATCTATATCTTCTCTGTGTCTTTTTAATCTATATGGACAATTTGGATTTTTGCAGACTTCTGAATCAATGTCTTCTCTACTTTTTGGATATCTACATGGACATTTTGGATTTCCACATTTCTTTGAATGAGTGCCATGTCTACTTCTTGAGTATCTATGTGGACCTTCGAAAACTTTAAAATTTTGTGGCAATATATTTCTATGGAATCTAAAGGGACACTTTGGATTTTGACAGACTTCCGTATCGACGATGTCTTGTCCATTTCCTGGGGATATATCACCATAGTTTTTATTTTCAGAAACATCCATCACATCGTGTTCTATATCCATTTCGTTTATAATACTTCCATTTAGTTCATAATCTTGGGGGCTTCCTTGTTGATCTTCAGCGGGCGATAGGCTGTTAGTATAGGGTGATTCCGTATTCTGATAACATACTTCTTTACATAAATTATCGACATTTGGTTGGAAAGTAACTCTACCTCGATTCATTGCATCCTGGTCTCCCAATTGCGTTGCATTCAATCGTGGGTCTGCTGCCATTTGATTACCCGAAGAAGCACTTGATCGTTGTTGTTGATTCCTATACCAATTTGTATAGGAAAATTTTTGAGGACCTCCTCCTCCTCCTTCCGGATCATTGGTGTTTTCAAAATTTGACAAATAAGTTGCTTGATTGTATGGATATGGATGATATGGATGGGGCATAAGTCCGTTCATATTACGTTGGTAATTCTGTTCCGTTCTGGGACAACCTCTAGCAGGAGCCATTCCAAGACCTTGACTATTTCTATATGCTACTTTAAAGCATTGCGAATTATTTTGATTCCAGCTGCTGGCGGCTAAAGGCATTGCCGTTCTGTCTTGGTAAAAGCTGGATGAATGTATTCCATATTTAAAGGGATTGTTGGTCTGGTATGGGATGATTGGTCTTCCAAAACCGCCAGGATAGGTCCCATTATTTAGCTGGACATATGCATTTGGACAGGGAAAACATTTATGACACTTACGCGGTTTGCATGGTGAAGCCCAAACTGGTTGGTAAAACTGATTCGAGGGAGACTTTCTTTGTTGGCAGCACTTTCGAGGCAAACCACCATGTTTGTTAGGCACTTCTTGTTGACAAGGACATGGGGGAGGCAATTCTTGTGGGCAAGGTGGACCCAAAGAAGAGAATTCTTGTGGGTTCTGTGGACCCAAAGGAGGCAATTCTTGTGGGTTCTGTGGACCCAAAGGAGGCAATTCTTGTGGGCAAGGTGGACCTGAAGGAGACATTGGTTGTTGACGAGGTGGACTTGATGAAGACATTGGTTGCTGACGAGGTGGACTTGAAGGAGGTGAATTCGAGCGAGGAAATTCTTGTTCTTGGCGAGTTGGCATCGGGGGGTGGTAAGGTGAACTTGAGCGTGACTCCCTTCTTTTTTGCTCACATTGACAACAGTTTCCTGAACTCCTACCACTCTCATATCCCCTTGACTTTTTAATTTCTTCTTCCAAGCCGGCCACAGTTTTTTGAAGCAACGACAATATTTTACAAACATCGCATTGCTCCTCCTTTTGATCGGCTCTTTTGTTATTGCCTTCATGTGATGCATTCTTGGAAACATTTACTTCTTTTTTGGGACTGGTAGAACGACTTCGGTCCCTGTATGGCGTTCGGCATTTTCTCCGATTTCTACGTTTGGCAAGTTTCGGTTTTTCCTGATAGCTTCCGTTTCCGCTGGCAGTGACAGAAGGAGATTTCTTAGGCGTTTCATATTTGGGACACTGATTGGAATTATGCTGATGTTGTGAATAAGACGATACTTGTGGACGCGATGGAGGTAATGTTGGCATACACAGAGGAGATACTTTATGCTGACAAGGCAAACACGGAGGAGATACTTTATGCTGAGAAGGCAAACATGGAGGAGATGGTTTATGCTGACAGGGCAAACACGGAGGCAGTTCTTGTTTGCCAGGACGTTGCGAAGAAGACAAGTTCACCGATGGTACAGCATATGGGCGCCCTAAACTGGCGGTCTTATGATCCGATGGACATTTTGGGAAGTTCACTTTTCCTCCGCTTATTGCCGAATGTTTGGACTTCTGATCTGAAATACATGGTTCCTGCTTCGACGATATTGAGACGTTTTTCTCTACTGGTTTTGATTGGGGGGCATTCATTGCCGTTGCTCTAAAGTCGTCCTTTATGCATTTGGGTTCGGTGACATGATTTAATGATGAACTGATGGCTTGCTGTCGACCTGATGATAATTGAGAGCCTTGATTTTTTTTGAAGGACGAACAGTCGGGTGGACAGCGGGACGTACTTCCATCGATTCGATGTGTCATTACTATTTTCGATGTCTGAGTAATTGCTTCAATGCAGTTCTTAAGGGCAATAGCCTCAGTTGGCTGACGTTCGTACTCGACTTGGGTTGCTCCTCTTCCATAGGAGTTTCCATAGGAGTTTCCGGCTCCCTGAGAGCACCAACGAGCTCCCATAGTATCAGCAGGTCTTGATGGTGATCTTGATCGTTGGCAGTAGTTGTTGCTGCGGTTACCACCTTTACTATAAATAAGAGGAATTAGTCTTAGATCTCTTGAACTCTTTGCAAAGTCTAGGGGCAATATTACCTGTTTCGTGTCCCGATTCGCCTCCATTTGATAGTTGTTGTTGTTGTTGTTCCTTACATCTACATTTACCGACAGGTCGCTCCATAGGATAGCTTTCCTCTCTGGGCGATCCATTACCTGTATAACTTTCATTTCCATTCCGATCGCTACGGCGACTTTTCATTGAATTCCTTGACGACATCTTGTATTGTTCTTCTTCTTGGGATCTTTTGGAACACCTGCATGATCTGTCCTCTCCTGTGGGGCTTCCTCTTCTGGATGCCATTGAAGCACATTTGCAATATCTGTCGTTCCTGTTAAAGCATCTACATGGGCCCTGTTTTCTTTCCCTTTTACTTTCCGCAGACTTAAAGTTGCATGGACCACAACATTGGTCGTCTTCTTCGTCGACCCTACTTCGAAATTCCTGCATTTCCAGTTCACTGGGCAATCCCAGGCTCCAAACTGGATTGTTCACAATCGTGGCTGGTGGCGTGCTAACCTTGTCGATTTTCTTGTAGAAGGAATCGGAGCATGGAAAGTGGCATTTGATTTCCACCGACGTAGGAGATTCCCTTTCAGAGGTACTATAGCCGCCGTAATTTTTGAAGCTAACTCCAGGACCAGGATGTAACTCACATTCGCAGGAATTATTTGAAGTCTCACTGGTGGATTTTGAAGGACACGTGAGGTTCCTGTCCTCTTCACCGCTGTAGACTCGTTCTCCCATTCGGGCTCCGCTACTCAGGCTGGATCCTCTTTTGCGGTTGGTTTTCCTACTGTGGAGTCCAGAAAAGGTTGTGGTCTTTAAAGGCTTTTTCTTGATGGGGGGAGGCGAGTCATGGGGCGTTCGGAGGGAGCACTTGGTGATCTCCTCCAGAGATCTCTTGGAATTTGCGTTTTTATCTTCCCCCTGAATCAAATTCTTGTGCCACTTGGATGGGTAAGAGTTGCTGTTCAAGGATTTAGCACTGCCCCTGGAAGTGTAGCCTGATCGCTGTCCGCTGGCACTACGCTTTCCCTCTGGAAAGGAAAAATAATAGAGAAAATTTAATAGAGTAAGACTACCCACCATTTGGACTCGGTTTCCTGCAGGCTAACTTCTGCTCCTTTGGAGTCTCACAAACTTTCACCTTTCCTGCCTGTTTCCACTCCCCCGAAACCCTCCGCGTCTTGGCCGCCTTTCGCGTTGGTGACCTTTCCTGTGTTCGCCCCAAAGCCCTGCCCATCGATTGCAGCACCCTGATGCCGTTCGGATATATACCAGCAGCTTCTACCACATCCAGGCTCTTTTTAAGGCTTTTGGTCTGGCAGGCTTGGCGCAGGAGGATCTGCTGGACGGTGCGCCGTCTTCTGATCGGTGGAGTCGACATCTCAAAGGAACGGGAATAGAGAAGCGGCAGCTTAAAGGCTTAGAAGTAACATGGCCGGATTAAGTCTAATGACAGCTAAGGGAAAGTCAACAAGAAAGATGGAAATAGGTTCTACGGAAGATTTATTTTGGGGGGAAATGTTGTAAAATTTTGTAAGTCATCAGCTGCAGTGGTAACTAATGATATTCCTCTGGAATTGACACGGATCTCATATAACTTTCAGACAAAGTCGTCTCTCCGGGTCATCCAGCAGTGTTCAGAAATTATCTGACAAATTGTATAAGATTCGTATGAATTCCATGGAAAAAGCATTTGTTATTCGATTCTTCCTCCATTTTGTTTCCTTGAAATGCCTTCCAGGAAATCCAATTTAGCAGCAGCCATAACATGGTCCACAGCAGGAGCAACAGGCCATGTTGCAGCAGCAGGAATTGAAGCAAGCTTGGCGGTAAGGATTGCAGAAATAACCATAATCTTTTGGCCTTGTATGGAATATCGTCCATGGAGGATCGATACAAGGTTCGCAACACTTCTTGCAACACTTAACCTTTCGGCATCTCCTTTTCTTCTTTTGTATGCATTTTATGTTTATGATGTATTCTGGCTGCGGCACAACAGGCTGTCTCCTTAAACCGCAGCAATTGCAAATCATATTCGCTGCTGTTTGTTCCTTCCTTTCTGGGACTATCAAAACACATGGGTTTTCATCGCAGCATTTGCCACAGCAGTCACAGCAGCACTTCCATCCAGAATCCTCCTTTCCTGCTGTTTTCCTCTCCCCCGAAACCAAAAGAGAACGTGCTGCCCTTCGCCTCTTAATCACCTTTCGCTTTGGGCACCTTTTCGGAATTCGCCCCACAGAACTGTCCATCGATGGCAGCATCCTAATGCCGTATCTTATGCCATTCGGATTTGATAATTTAAGAACGAACTTGGTCTGGCAGGGTTGGCGCCGTCTTCTGATCGGGGAAGTCGGCATCTCGAAGAAACAAAAGGAACGGAAATAGAGAAGCTAAAGCTTAGAGGTTTAGTAGTAGTAACATTGCCGGAATGAAGTCTAATAATGACAGTTAAGGGAAAGACAGCACGAAAGATGGAAGTCGGTTTATTGCAAGATTTATTTCAGGGAGTATTGGGGGGGAGCTGGGCTAGGATAGAGAGTGTCAGGACAGTCTTCAGACAATACTTTTGACACATCCCAAAATAATGAACATTTTTTAAGGGTTAACAGCTAGAGTGGTGGTCAATGATATTCCTCTGGAATTGACACGGATCTCATAGATCTGTCGGATAAGTTCTCTTCGGGTTCAGAAATTATCTGACAAATGGTATGGGATTCGTATGAATTCCATGGAATAAGTATTATTCCTCCATTTTCTGTTTCTCCATAAACTGCTTCCAGGAAATCAAGTTAACAGCAGCCATACCCTGGATCACAGCAATAGTCCATGTTGTAGGGGTTCAATCCTACGGGATTGCAACAGCAGGGATTAAAGCAAACTTTGCGGTAAGGATTGACGAAATAATCATAGTTTCTTGGCTTTGGATAGAGGACAAACGGGGGATTGGCACAAGGTTCGCAACAGACCTTGCGACACTTTTTCTTTCGCCGCCTCCTGTGCAGATGTTGTTTCTTTTTCAGGTAGCACACGCAATTTGGATTTGGCACCAGACAGCGCAAAGTTTCCTCCAAATCGCAGAGATTGCAAGCAAAGTGGTTATCGTCCTTTTTTTCTGTCTTCTCCGGGAATACTGTTATGTTCGAATTACATTGGATTTTACGACTGCATTTGTCAATGGAGTAACAACTGGATTTGCTATCAGTTTTGCAGCAGGATTTGCTTGGAGGACGGCTGCATTTGTTTGTTTGCGAGACACTGCTGGAAGAGCTGTGGGAATTTAAGGTGCCACTGCCTTGGGAGTTGCAGGTGTCGTCAGGGCATTCAGAACTTAGGCTGACAGTGCCTTGGGAGTTACAGGTGTCCGTGCCATGGGAATTTAGGCTGTCAGTACCGTGGGAGTCGCAGGTGTCGATGCATCGGGAGTTAAGGCTGTCGGTGCCTTGGGAAGAGCAGCTGCGCTTGTCCACATCGTCGTCGCTTGTCGTCTCAGTGGGCGAGTAGCAATCGTAATTTGGAGAACTTGGACCAGTGCCACAAGGGCCACAATTTCCATGATTTTTATGATGTCCATGATGTCCATGATTGCCACAATTTCCATGATTTCCATGATGTCCATGATGTCCATGATGCCCATGATGTCCGTGATGTCCATGATTGCCACAATTTCCATGATTTCCATGATTTCCATGATTTCCATGATGTCCATGATTTCCATGATTGCCGCAATTTCCATGATTTCCATGATTGCCACAATTTCCATGATTTCCATGATGTCCATGATTGCCAATATTTCCATGATTTCCATGATGTCCATGATTTCCATGATGTTCATGATGTCCATGATTGCCACAATTTCCATGATTTCCATGATGTCCATGATTGCCACAATTTCCATGTTTGCCACAATTTCCATGATGTTCATGATGTTCATGATGTTCATGATGTCCATGATTGCCACAATTTCCATGATGTCCATGATTTCCATGATTCCCATGATGTTCATGATGTTCATGATTTCCACAAGTGGCACAATATGCACAAATTCCACAATTGGGACAATGTGCACGATGTCCACAAATTTCACAAATTTCACGATTTTGCAGAACTTTACCTTGGCAACAGGGACAATTCTCAGGCTGCCCAACCGAAATGCAAATGGGCACCTGTTGTGGAAGGAGTTTATGGATTACTACTCAAAGAAAATTAAAAAAAAAAACAGGATTTCCCTATTACCTTAACGCATCTATATGTCTGGTTCGTGTTATCATTCACAACAACCTCCATGTCATCCGGCTTTTCCCACTTCGAACAGTTCTCATGGTGATGGTTCTGATGGCAATGGGTTTCTGATTCTATACTCGTATTCGATCTGCATCTGCGAACCCGACATTTGGGAGGATGGTGGTGATGGTGGTGGTGGTGGTCGGTGTAACGCTCTTCACAATCCCTTAGACCACTTCCTCCTAAACGCATCTCCATGGGTTCCTGCTGTTCAATAAATTCCAAAGGACTATCCCTGGGTGCAACCGATTGACCTGACTTAATCCGTTCCATTGTCTTGCTACGATCCTCTGACTTGGGCCGGCCACATCGGCAGTTGGGGGGTACGCTCGGTGGACGACTCCTTGGCGGGTCGCAGGAACAATTAGTCGGATATCTGGATGGATTTGGAGATTAGTAAATCTACTTCCCAAAATTTACAGAAGGTTTTTCTCTCTCTTAATCACTTATCTTTACCGTCTAGGCTGTCGCGGCGGGGGGTTCCTAGAATCAAAAGTAACTCCTAGACAATTATTATTCATTAAAAACCAAATAATAAAATAAAACATACCACTTTTGAGGGTTTCCCTTGTGGGGGCTGAGAGGGATAGTAATATAGGATAGAATTACTTAAATATTATAATAAAAACAATCAGCTTACCATCGAATACGTTCCTCATTGCAGGGTCTTCGTACAGGACAAGGCCCAGGTGATGTATTACGACATCTATTACGAGGTTTTCAAAATAAATTAAATTTTAATATCCCTTCCTAGCCTTACCTTTTTGGTGAGTCGCTGCGGTCTGAACAGCGCCTGGGTCCCGGACTTGAACATCTTCCAGCTTCTAGGTTGGGATATCGCGGTCTGGCGCCTGGGTAGTAGTATGCCGGTTCGCGTTTTGGAGGTCCTGGTCTAGGTCCTGGGTATCCTGAGTATCCCGGTTCGAGGCCTAAGTAACCCCTAGGTCCTCCTGAAGGGGGATATTCGGGCTCGGGGCCTGGGTATCCCCTAGGATATTCGGGCTCGGGGTTTGAGTATCCCCTAGGTGCTGGCCTAGGATATTCGGG
>JAEIIM010007056.1:0-10601 GCA_018874515.1 Drosophila greeni | reverse complement strand
TTCACAATAATAAAGAAAAATGTAAGGCAACAAGCAATGATTTTAAAATACTGGAAAATAGTAGTATTTTTCTTTCGCCGTGAACCGTCTGATTTTCTGCTAAATCGAAACCCGGTCACACTGGCCTTAAACTTGTGCAACAAATAAAAATAACTTAATTATTTTGGTGTTTCTTGTATGAATTGTAGAATTTAAGAGCTTCAGTCAAACGAAATGCGTGTGACGTTAATCAACTTTTTCAAGAAAACCGTGCCGGGACACATTTTCCGTGGCAAGCGGCGTCTGGTAAAGCCGGTTAGCCAGCGGGCAATGGACACACTAACCCGGGAGTACGAGCGGCAGGAGCAGGTGATGCTGCTGCTCCGGCATCCCTACCTGACACTGGTGAGTACTCTCATAACATAATATTATATAGTATTATATATATATTTATATTCTAGGAACAATCCTCGGGCCATGCCAAGGAGCTGCAGAAGCGCGAGAAGCTGGTGGCCAAGTGGACGGACGAGCAGACGCTGCGCAAAATGAAGCCGCACGTGACCATTGAGGAGCGCCTGAACCAGCTTAAGATCAAGGAGGCCTGGGACTAGAGTTAGATCACCAAGAACTTTGTTAAATCCCGCATTATATGTTAAATAAATATAGGTTTTTAATGGAAATTATGTAATGGTTATTTAATTTTATCAAAATAGAATTTAACTTCGTTTAAGTATATTTATTTATTATTTATTTATTAAAAAACCCTCCAAAACTCCTTTAGCGCCAAGCCCTCATTTTAAATAGAAAGCGCCGTTACTTGAAAAGTGCAGCCTCAGAGCCAGAGAGCCAAGTGCCGTTGCTTGGAGCATGGATCCTGAGAGCGAGAGCGGCGCCAAGCTCGTGTTCTCTGGCTTCGGCATAATTTTCGGCGCAGTCAAACGGAACGGACGTGAAATGTGGTCGCTCCGTGCAGGTGATCGCAGCGGCGGTGAAAAATCAAATTTAAAGGAGTTTTCGCGGCGCGAGTGCGGAAAAAACAGTGGCCAACAGTGCGGGAAGTTGTTGAGCACCTGCAGTGTATGGAAAACAGTGTGAAAAGTCCGTTTTTCATGTGCAAGTGCAGCAGCCAATAAGAAGGGTTTTTTTTTTATTTTTTTTTTATGTGTGCGTGTTCGGCTCCTAATGCAGCACCAATACATGCGCGAGCGAGGGAGATGGCGCTATTTACCGTTTTCGGATCTCCTTGATTTTCGGTGTTGCTGCGCGCGAATTTTGTTTCCTCTTTGGTCCTGCTATTCGGACGGTGCTGTCGCTGGCTCTCGTTGCTTTCGCCCGTTGCTGGCTCTCTCTGCTCTCGCCCTGGAAAGTGGTGCCGAAGAGCGGGAGAGGCCTAAAGAGAGGCTTAAAGAGTATGATCGAAGAGTGTTTCGGGTGTCGTGTAAGCATAATTTTCGGCGCATGCAGGTGATCGTCGCGGCGGTAAAAAAGGAGTTTTGAAAGCGAGTGCGGAAAAACGGCGAAACGTGCGGGAAGTTATTGAGGCCTCGCGAGAAAGTGAAGAAGTGTGCGAAGTCGGGAAAAGGCCTGGAAAATAAAAAACGGCAGTCGGGATGCTGTCGCGCTTTTTGTTTTGTTTTTTTGAAGTGCTTTGTTTTTTGTTTTGTTTTTTTTTTTTTTATGTGCAAGTGGAACACCTTCAACATAATTAGAAGGTTTTTTTTTTATGTGTGTTTTTGGAACCTAATAATTAATGAAATAGTAATTCGACGTTGGGATTTGCCGGAAAAATATATATAAGGGTGAGTGAGATACAACACTATTTAATTTTTATATATTTTTTGATTATCTGTGTTTTCGCCTGCGATTGAGGTGTAAAAAGTGGAACCTAAGAGAGGCTCTAAGAGAGTACGATCCACTCTTATTGTAGTAGTTTTTTACAGCTGGAAAACAGCTGTATTTTATTCCAATTTGAATTTTAATTGAATTTGATTGAAAACTGCAAAAGGGGTATACAAACTTTGTAGTACCGAAGTTAATTTAAATTTCTCTCTAGTTGTGTTTTAGCTTTAGCGCTCTCATCGCCTTTATTCGTTTAATTGCTGTTGTTCTCTAAGTGTATATATGTGTGTGTATATATATATAGTTTTGTATTTCGTGTATATTATGTATTATGTATATGAACTGTGTTATGTACATATGCAAGGCATGTAACATTGTAATTCGTCGCTCCATCCATCCATCTAGAAGAACCTTCCTCCCAGCATCGATTCGTTAGTACGGTATATAAGACTAAAACTTTATTTTTTAATGGGTGTGTTTTGTTTTGGGTTTTCCACGTGTGTGTAAGTTGCATTTGCTGTTTGTTATCCGTATTTGAGTTTCGTTTTAGTTTAATGCACATTTTGATTTCAGGGTTTTTTTCTTCTCTCACTTTTAGAAAGCAATTTCAATTTCAACATTTTTTTTTTAAGATTGAAAAATCAAATTTTCCAAAGGAAAGGAAAGTGGGGAATGATGGTCAGGAATACACAGAGGGGGGAAGAAGTTAACTAGTTTCGGACTGGATGATCTCGCTCTCTGTCTCTCGTCGCCGCTTTCAACTCGCTGGTTTCTCTCTCTCGCTGGTTTTCTCTCGCTCTTCATATTTATCAATAATACCAAAAATGTATCTCTAACTCTCGCCTAGAGATTTGGGTTATACAATAGCTACGAGGTCGCCTCGCCTCGCCTCGTTCCTCTCTCATTTGTCCTAGGTTTCGATTTCGTTATTTCGTTACTATCATTTGCATTATTTTGTGTTTGTTTTTTGCTTTTGCTTTTGGTAGATGATGCGCGTAACCTCAATAAAACAGTTTTTAACAATTTTTTAAATTAACTTTAAAAAAATAGATATATGCATATTTTTTTTTTGTTGCCGCTGCTGCTGCTGATGCTGCTGCTCCTCCTGCTTCTGCTCCTGCTGCTGTATACGAATATTGTATGCGTAATAGTTCCATCTTGCTCTGGTTCTGCCTCTGGCTACTGCCTCAGCTCCTCCACTCAATCGGCGGCCAGCGGCGTGGCGCTCACCTTTTTCGCTGTAGCCCCGTCCCCAACAGCCTCCTGCTCATCCTCCTCCTCCGCCTCGTTCTGCAGCGCCTGCTCCGTTGAGTCACCATCGGAACGGGAATGCGGCGATGCTGGCAGCAGCGGCGGCGGCGAACTGGAGAGCATGGCCACGGGTGAAACACTTGTGGTGGCCGCTGCAGCGCCATCGCCCATGCCCCGCTCGGGGGCAGGTTCAGGGGCAGATGATGGAATCGATGAGGCTGAGGCTGTCGCCGGCGCTGACTCCTCGTTGACCGTTGTTGGCAGCTCGCTGGGCGTCAGCGGCGGCGAGTCCAGTTGCTGCTGGCTAAACTCCTGATTGGGGCTCTCCCTGGTAAACAGACCCATCTTGGACTCGGAACTGGAGCCCACTGTGGCTGTGCCTGCAGTGGCTGGAGCACCGCCCCCTTCGCCGCTGCTGGTGCTGCTGATCAGGGAGTGGGCCACCGTGGGCGCAGCGGGACCGCTGACCAGATGCGGTGGCGCATGCAGCGGCACATGCTGGTGTTGCTGATGCTGCTGCTGCTGTTGCTGCTGCTGGGCGCTGTGGTAACGCGGTATGTCCGCCTTGCGCCACAACGTGATCTCCTGCTGCTTGAAATAGCGCCGATCCTCGGTGTCCATTAGCACCAGATTGAGGAAATACTTGACCGAGAACTTCTTGTTGATGTCGCGCATGGTGGGCGTGAGATTATAGCCGGCAAGGAACACCCTGATGGGTATGCTCTCACCCTTCACCGGCGCCCCGTCCATGATCTCGTACTTGGCAATCGTTTCGTTCTCATTGAACATGGTGGGTCCCGTGCCGGTGCTCTCCTTCTTGATGATCGCAATCTCCATGTGCTTGATCTTGATGCGCACCAGCAGGAAATAGATCTTGCCAATGATCGTGTCCCGCAGATGATACTTGCTCTTGTTGTACTCGAACTCGATGTGCAGGCAATCCTCGATGCCCACCTCCATTTTGATGGGATTGTTCATTTCCGGATAGCTGCACAGCGTATGCACGGCAATGTCCACCTCCTTGGTGATGTCACTGATCCGACGGACGATCGTGGCACGCAGGAAGTAGCGGAGTCGCACGTTGGATCCGGCGTACACCTCGAATTGTTTCTCCACATTGGGAAAGTCAAAGGGATAGCTGTTGTTCTGGATAAGATCACCGGGTCGGGCCAAGGCCTTGGCCAGGCACTTGAATTCGTGATGATTGCCGCGATCATAGAACAGTTCGATTTGGCCAATGAACTCGATCTTGATGCCCTGGTGCTCCAGCTTGTTGCCCGGCTTTTTCAGGGTCACGTTTACCTAGATAAGTCGCCGGAATGAAAGAAGGAAAGGAGAGAATGAGAATGAGAATGGGAAGGGAAAGCAAAAGCGGATGCTGGAATCTGCTGATAATGAATATCTGCATTCCAGAGAGAGACTGGAAACGCACCTTGCCGGACACCGTTTCGCCATCGTAGAAGAGCAGCATTTTCTCCACCTTGCCATCCTCGCCCTTGACCTCCGCTGTCTTGTGTTCGGCTCCATCGAAGACTATCTCAATGTCCGCTGACTGGCCAAAGCCCAGGAAATTCATAATTGATAAATCTCGAATCGGCTTCTTCTTCCTCTTCCTCTTCTGCTTCTGCTGGTGGCTCTCGCTCTACTGCCCCGCCTCTCCACTTCTTCAACGCCTCACTACTACTACTACTACAACTTGGAGCGGCCTGGAATGTCGGTGGCGGTGACGGTGACGGTGGTTTGGCCCTGTCCTGTCCAATCCTGCTGGTGTCCGTCCGCTTTCCTAACCGCTTACGGTTACGCTCGAGAAATTGATGGGCGTTTTTCTGCGGCGTTTTTGCTCCACTCGCTGCGCTGCTGCTGCTGCTTGCGTGTTGCGTCTGTGTGTGTGTGTGAAATGGAAAAAAATTGCAATTTTTTTAGGGTCGTGATAATATATCAAAATATCAATATATCGATATTTTCTTTCTAAAGATGGTATTTTTTATAGCACGGCCAAATATCGAAAGTGCGATATTTTTATGTGATATTTTACGATATTTATTTGTCAAGACTAAGAACAACCCAAATTCCAATACCAAAACATGAAAACTTATGTATGAACAAAACGTATAAAGAGTTTTTATTGTTACATAAATTCTAATTTTGAAGAAAAACCTGAATCGGTTTTTAGTGACTGCGATAGTGATGCAAGTTCCTCCGAAAACATCGTTGCCGATGGTCGTCGCTGTTTGCTAAATATACCATCGGCTTAGACAAAAATACCAAAATACTGAAACTTGCTTTGCCTGCCTTAGTGACCGCGTTAGTGATGGAAGTTCCTCCGAAAACATCGATATTTTCAAAATATACCTTCGCTTAGACAAAAATACCAAAATACTGAAACTTGCTTTGCCTGCTTAGTGACCGCGATAGTATTGCAAGTTGCTCCAAAAACATCGATATTTGCTAAATATACCATCGTCATAGAAAAAAATACCAAAATACTGAAACTGGCTTTGCCTGTCTTAACAAAAGACGGCCACACTGACAGGCTTCAAAACAAACAAAAAGAGGAATTAAACACAATGGCGAAATTCAGCTTTCGATGCACCGCAGCAAAATTGTGAAATGCATCAGTTAAGAGAAGAACTTCAACATGTCAACATTCGGAGCTGATGTAGATCGGGTTTGGCCAACTTTGGCCGGGGATTCCCAACCCCTGACGGATTTCGGGCGCAAACTGTTGCAGGATTGCCGCAAAGTGAAGAAGCCAATTGCCGGTCCGGAGGAAGCTATCAATCTTTTGGCCAAATCCAGGACGTTTCCCCTGGAGGTGGGTAGTTCAAGTTAAACCAACATCACCTTTAAACTTGGGTTATTCTCTGATCCAGTTCGGCGTAGAAAGCGTTCGAGTGAAGCGTCTGAGCCCCAAAAGGCTGGACACCATCAACGAGCAGATTGCCTCCGTCTATCCGGTGATACACGAGCGCACTTTGGGTCTCTACCTGCAGTATCTGGAGCACAAGTGTCAATGGGGTGAGTGCAGGATCTTCTCCTGCTGCTGCTGTTGCTCCATCTCCTACTACGTCTTACTCTCTGCACAGGCAACTCCGTGGAAAAGCCCATCTATCAGCCACTCTCCCTTTGCGGCTTTGTGCAGCGTCTCCTGGAAAAGCGCTGTGCCAGCTTTTTTGCCCGCAATGACAAGTACCTGCTGTTGAGCGGCGAGAAGGGAGCTAGCGGTTTCGAGAGCGTCGGCACGCAGGAGGAGCAGGCTCCTCTTGTCCTGGCCAATGTTCTCAGCTACGACGACATCAAGCTGTCCGCCCTGCTGTCCGTCAGCTCCCACACCGAGTTCATCAACGAGGGCGAGCGTACAAACTGTGGACGTGACGCCAGAGGCTCCAAGACCTTGGAGCCTAGTGGTGTCATCGTGGGCATGATCGGAGCTCGCCTCTCGCGTCGCAATCTTATGGAATTTCAAGACATTGTCATTGCACGGACGCAGAATACCCGCGAGAAGGGCTACGGCCTGGCTTTGGATGCTCCTGCCAGTACAAGAGCCGAGGACTATCGACGTTTGTGGCGTAACTTTTATGCCACCCGGGATTTACTTCATGGCGAGGCCACCATCGATAACCAACGCTTTGGACCCTCCGGCAACAAATTGGATGTCTTTGACAATCTGGTAATGAAGCGTCGCTATGCCATTAGCTTTGACATGCTGCTGCTAGAGGCTCAGGCACGAGCCCAGCTGGCCAACAAGTCAGCCTACGTCCATGTGGTGGGCTTTGGTTTGGGCGTGTGGAAAGTGGCTGCCCAGCAGGAGCGCATCTTTCTGGAGACCTTTGAGCAACGCATGCGCACCCTGGGCAAGCGGCTCAGTCATGTGGGCATTGTACACTTCTCCTGGTTCTCCATCAACGATTGTGGAGGTCTACGCAATGGCTCTCTGGTGAAGATCGATGGTCATCCAGGAGATGGCATAAGAGTCTTTATATCCAAGCGGAATCCGGCTACAAAATTGGTTGGGCCAGAGCTTCAGAATATGCTGTTGGTGGTCTCCTATGCCTGGGATGGCAATGCCTTGCCTGGGAATGAGTTTTGGATGGTGAGTGTGGGGAATGACTGCTATCAAGTCTTTTAACCGCAGAAGTAGCAACCAAAACCCCTAAGGCTTGATTATCTTTAAACAAACCAAGACTATGAGATATGAGAAAGCTAAGGGGAGACTTCTAGTAAGTTTTATGGCAAATCTAAACTCTTCCCTTCTTGTTTCTCTCCTTTAGAAAATGCTCAAGTCCACGGGCGACTCCTCTACGGCCTGCCACACCCTGGTGGCCGAGCTCCACAATCCTTACATCAACACGAACTTTTGTAATGGCAACAATCTGCACATAGCTTCGCCAGAACACGGTGTGATCCATGTAGCCAAGTATGCCAAGCTCGTGCTTCGAAGCGAGAGTGACAGCCAGGGATCTGGTGAAGCTATCTAATCTTATCTAATCGTGGTGTCTTGGTGTCTTTCCATGCTACCTGTGTAGGTCAAACTCAATGACCTTTTCACGAGAGTTAACCATGAGAAAAAGAGTTGAAGATCCTGTAAGGTATAGGTTCAACTTCAGCTTTATATGTTTTGTAAAACGTGTAAATACAACTCAAAATGCAACAATCCCGTATCCAAATCCCATCACAAAGCATAGCCCAGGTTGGCCACCCAGCTGAGACCCTCTGTGGTCGTCGTCTTGGGCTTGTATTCACACCCAACCCAATCCTTGTAGCCAAACTCCTGGAGGGCTTTGAAGACATAGGAATAATCCAGCTCCCCAGCCACATCCGGCTCATGGCGATGCGGGACCTGAGCAATCTGAAAGTGACCAATAAGACTCTTGTACTCCTCCAGCGTCTTGGACACATTGCCGTGCAGATGCTGCAGGTGATAGATGTCCGCCAGGAGCTTCAGGTTGTCCGCACCCACAGCGCCTAGAACGCCGGCGGCCTTGGCATACGAATTCATAAAGTAACCGGGCACGGCGTACTTGTTAATTGGCTCTATCACGCCGATCATCTCGCTGGCTTTGAGGCTATCGGCGGCGATCTTTAGATTGGAAGTGTACGTTGCCGTGTAGTCGGTTTCCCGACCACCGGGGGGAAGTAGACCAGCTGTTAGATGGATTTTGCCGCAGTTCACCTGCTTGGCAAAACCAATGGTGCTTTCCAGTTGCTTGCGGAAAAGGCCCTCGGCACCGGGCACACTGGTGGAGCCGAATTTCAGCTGATCGCTGCTCTTGTCGAAGGCTAGATTGACGAGGCTAACCACAATTCCTGTCTCCCGGACGGCATCCACCACGGCGCTCGTCTCGCCCTCCGGATACGGGATCTCAACGGCCCGGAATCCGTTCTGATGGGCCAAACGGATCCGTTCCGCGATCGTTGCCGTCCGTTCGGTGAACAGAAAGTTGAGGTTCGCTGCGAACTTGAGTGCTGTGGCCATCTTGACTGGGGATCTCCTCTAGCGTTCGCTCCGTAATCTAAACTGCGAGCTGACTGCGATTAGCGCCGCTCTATATAACTTCTATAACGACTTTTTGCTAGTTTCAATGTCAATTATTGGGTTGTTGATAATATATCGAATTTTAAAATATCGATATTTTTCAAAAGGTTATATATTCGATATTTTTATTTTGATAAGAAAATATCATCGATATGATATTTTTAAAAATCACGATCACGATTTCTTGTTCGTCCAAATATCAAAATTGCGATATTTTTATTTGATATTTTTTGTCAAGACGTGGTCACACTGTTTGACGGGAAATTTAAACTTTGAGAATGTGTGTACACACTGTTCGCGGGCTTTTCCGTTATTTTGAAAATCATTTACAAATTGTTAAAATTGCAAATCTGACAAATATTTAATTCAAAAAATTAAATCATTAAATTTAAGATATGTTTTAAAGGCGAAAAGCCATAAAATCGTTTAAAAAGTATAACATTTTCAGCAGTAAAAAATACAAAACTCAAAAAGGAAGTACTTTATTTTCGAAGAGGCAAATGTGTTAAGTGGCGTGTCGAGGGCACTTCCCCTTCCCCTTTGGTTTGGTGGCCAACAATTAGTTAATATCCATGCCGTCTTGCTCCTCAAGTGCAATACCATCTGGATTTAAGAAGTGCAGAGGAGAGATAGGAAGCGGATTTCGATTCGGCTTTCAAACTCAGACGCACGGGCGCCGCTCCAAGAAGAGTGTGCACACACTGAAAAAAAAGTAACGGCTTCTGGAAAGTAAAATTTCCCAAAAATTTATTTAACTAAATATTAATCTTATTAAAAATTTGCTTATACCAAAATTTAAATCTCTTTATAAAATTTAATATTTTTTTAAAATTAAATTTATTTAATTTTTTGTAATTTTTTCAGTGCCGAAGAAAACAGCTTGAGTTAAATTCTAGCTCCTCTTTTTCGTATGCTTATTTTCTTCGCTTCCCGCCGCTGTTGTTGTTGTTATTGTTGGGCCCTTAAGTGGGTATTTTAATATTCGCAGTCCGGGGGAGAGCCAAGGAAGTGTTAAGTTTCAGGGGCCACATATGCACTTATCCCCTTGTCTGCTCCTTCGTTCCTTCCCACTCCTTCTCCTTCTCCTTTTGCTTCTTCTTCTTCTTCTTGCACTCCTGCTCCTTGTCCTCCTTCTTCTTGCTGCACAGTGGAGCAAAAATACAACAGAAGGGGCAAACGTAAGGTCATACGCTTACGTAATGGGGAATTCTTTTGAAATTAAATAATAATAAAATCCCCGAAAGCCTACACGCCCTTCTTAGTGGGAATCCCTTTTTTGGGCTTATTTATGACAGTCGGTTCATAATATAAAATTATTAGGAAAGGCATTTTTAATGACTTTAAATAATTTAAGTACCTAAAAATATTAAAATATTATTTTAGGCCATACAATGTCTAAATTTATGCCGTAAAAAACGCAATTTTCAAAAAAGGTATCTGAAAGGCATTAGGGTTTTTTTTTTTAATTTTATAAAAAAATAATAAATTACTTTACTTTATTTTAACAAAGAAGAAAATACAATTTCCCCAGTTAAAAAAAAAATTTTTTTTTTAATCTTATAAAACATCTATCCAGCCCACTGTGCCTAGCCGTTCGCGTTTCCTGTGTGCGCCCGTATCCGTGTGGCAGAGTGGGAACGTGTTCGCTCCTCGCTGCAATACATAGACAGCCAAATACATACATATACATATATGTATTTTTTCAGTACAGTTCGGAGTCTGCAAACCCCAAACATCCATCCCATCCCCAATCTGTAGAGGAAGGAAACCCCCCTCTCGCCTGATTTATGCCCCAAACTCAAAGGTAAAAACTGCAGACAGCCGGGCACAGCACCTGAGGAATATGGAATTTGACAGTCCGAAAGGGTTGAGATCCCAGGAATTTGCCGGTATAATCCATCTTTCAGATCGGTGAAATGCTAAAAACAAAACAAAACAAAAAAAATAAAAATCAAGGCGGCACTCGGTTTTGGTTTTTATTTCGTTTCGAAATTTC
>JAEIIM010006966.1:0-18318 GCA_018874515.1 Drosophila greeni | reverse complement strand
TAAGTGGCTTACAAGCTTTGAAATATTTTAAAACCTTAAATTTCCAATCTTTTAAATTGCAAACCTAAATTTTTAATCCATGAACTTGCTTCCATGAATCATTTCTTTGACTTTACATTTGAAAATATATTTTTTCTCCTAGTAAATCTCCTTAAAAGTATATATTTTTCCAGTCAGCCTCTCAATAAATTGCCACAGCTGTCGATCCATAAAAAATAGGTATGTGCGTGAGTTGGTGAGCAAAGTGCTTCGATAATCCCTGCTAAACATGCGATTTGAAATGGTGAACAAATCGAAAGCCGAATCTGAACCGAAAGTCAAATAAATATTTGAGAAAAACGAAAACAAATTTGGTATTCATATAATTTTTGGTTCTGAATCCTTGCTCCCTCGCTCCTTGCTCCCTCACACACTCCAAAAGACAATTGAATTACAAATGCTTCAAGAGTTGTCAGTTTAGATAACTGGCAATTTGTATGCGGCAAGCAATTAGAAAATTTTTGGGCCTCAGAATAAAATAACACAGTATAAGATGTGGGACACGGGGACGCACACGGAGGCGGACAGACAGACGGAGATGAGCTGATGAATTTAGTGAGGAAGAGCTGGCCATGCATACGGAATAAACAAAGAAATACAAAGATGCTTCCTTATTTATGGCCCGGCCAGAAAATATATTCAGATGTATGTAGATTTGCCAAGTTTATTTCACTCTTTCCACCCCCATTTTACACAGTTTTTGGGGCAGGAAATAACCGAATTACACAGGACTCAGGACGACCTGACCTAACCGAGAGTTGCTGGGGGTGAAATTTGTTATTTATTTGCAATCCCCGAGCTTAGTTCTTAATTATTTTCTTGAAACTGTTTCGTAACCAAACAAGTAAGCTTTTTGCATTTGATTCGATTGGACGAGAGGCAAATTGAATAAAATTATGCCAGAAATTTGAATATTCTTTTTGCCAGTTGCGAGCAACCAGTTCCGGGCACCGAGCTCCGAGCTCCGAGTGATTCATGTCAAGTTGCCAGGAGGCAGGCTCTCCAGCGCAATCCTTTGGCTGCCTCCCTCGTCTGCATTACACGCTCTTGACTTGCAAATTGTTTGCGGTTATGGCCTGCATTGCGAGTTCTAAGTAACAGCCAGCTTAATTAAATTAAGCATACACACGCCCCGCCGGGGGGAAGATGTGTCTCATGAATAGGCATTACGTATGCGTTGAAATTTAAGTGGCTTACACACACGTGTCCCCGCGCGGACATGCTTGTTTGCCACTCTTGCATATGTATGACATAATTAGTGTCATAATGACAGCGTCACCCACAACACATAGGTACATATGTGTGTCCTGGCACTCGTCTAGCTCTCCTGAAAGTTGAAAAGTCGCTGAAGAAATGGCCCCGCCCTGAGCCAGTTCATTTGGAATGCTAATAAGACGCCATCCATCGCCTTGTCGCCCCTCACTAATTTGCATATTTTTCACGCTTTTTTATTGCAGTAAATTACTTAAAAATACATTAAAAATGTACAACCGCCTGCAGCTGCATCTGTAGAGGGGACAGAGAAAGGACAGAAAGGGATAAGGACGAGCAAGGACAATTCAGCGGAAGGTAAGTGAAAATAAATATTATTACTGCTCTTCTAGCCAAGCTTATGAATATTCATTAAAAATAATTATAAATTATGCAAGCAAAGCGGGCCGGGGAAAACAAGCATTAACTAACATAGACGTTAAATAGAAAAAATCCCCCTGGCATCCATTTATTTTATATTTATATATCATTAAATATTACAGCATTCAATTGTGCTCAGTTTTCATTTAGTTGTGTTTTTCGCCTCGATTTTTCCTTTGGTTTCCTGTTTAATTGGGCATAAAGCGCACTGCAAATATAAATAAATTGCATTAAATAAATATGTTTTGGGGAAATGGACAAACAAAAAATTACTGCAATGAAAACCGCAATTATTTTCACAAAAGTGCAACGCTCTTAAAAAAAAAAACCAAGAGAGAATAACGAGAGAAAAACTTTGGCGATCAAACACACACAAAAAGCACTAGAAAAAGCGCACACACAACACTTCTAAATTTTCAGCGCTTTTCCCAAAGAGTTCATAACTTTTATCACTCACTGTCAGCCGCACAACCACACACACGTTCTTGGCACTTGTTGTTACTTTTTTATTGCCACCTTCCCTGCCCCCGAAACGCCCCCGGCAAATGCAAAATGCGAAAATGCATTGTGACAGCCATTTTTTTGTTTTAAATGTCACCAGGAGCAGGGGAAAAAAATGTACAAAAAAATACGTATACGCCACAAACACTTTGTCGTTGGTGTTGCATAAGGAAAAACACTTTTAAAACATTTTCAGCGGCACTAAAACAAACGGGAAAATGGGCGAAAAAAATGACTGAAAGAAGGCGTTATGCGGCGGCTCTAACTATTAATACACTTCTGTTGGTAGTTACACCCACAATCCCAGCATCCTAATGTTGCACAGAAGGCTTTTCTGGAGGATAATGTGAATGAAAATGGTAAAAAAAAGTTTAAACAGAAACCCCACTTTATTTATTAAGTTTGTGGCAGCTAGATTAGGATTTTTATATTGGATTTTCTTATAAATAAATGGTAAACAAATCCCTACTTCAAAATTTAATTTCAAATTACCTTTAAACAAGCAGAAAAATAAATTTTAAAACCATTTTCCCCTGTGTAAAGTGCCCCAGGCAGTATGCCACACTTTAGAGCAATATATGACTCGCCGACACACATTTTTCGAGCTTAGTTGCAGTCACATCCAGCACAGTAGTCCTCAACCCCGAACTGGCAGACAAATTATGCGTTAAGGGTGCATCCCTGCGGCTCAAAGGGCTGAAGAAGAATTTAATTAAATTTGCACAAAGTTAGCAGGACAGGCATACAAAAACCAAAACGGACCAGGAACCGAAAAAGCACTGACAACCGAAGAGTGCGGAAAAAATCCATGGTGAAAAATGTTTACATTTCGCACATGGTTTTCAATTCGAGGAGACCTCTCGCGAGCGCCTAGAAAGCGGCGCCAGCTTTAGAGCCCACTTAATTGGTTTTCCCCACAGGGAGCTGCTGACCGCAAATTAAAATAAAAGCGTTTGCAGATCCGGACCAAAAGGCCAAAAGAATAAACATATAGCGAAAGCACGAAGGACATTTAAGTGTTGTAAACAGCATGTGGAGTCGTCACAGGCCAAACCAGGACAATGTTCGACGGTTTATTTGACTTTATGCAAATTGATTGCATAAATAATTTATGATTAAGGATCGGGCACAATAATTTGCCAATTTAAATGCACAATTAGTTTAATTGATGCGCCGTCACGACTACCAAAAAAAAAAAAGAACTACTCCCACACCCGCAAATTGCTGCAATCAGAGCGCATCGAACTCGACAATTCCGTATTTGACAAATAAATAATGAAATGTTTATTTCCACTGCGAAAATGTTGCCATGTTGACAGTCCCGTGGCCAGTACATAATTATGCAAAATTCAGCGGCGCCAACAATAAAATAAATAAATAAAATAAAGTTTCAAACAAGCGACTGCAATTAAAATTAAAAATTAACAAAATATTTTTGCCATCGCACACACACACACATTCCGGCAAACGCAAAATTAACACCCGCGCATGCATGGCATCGAGTTAAAGCTCATTAAATTTGCATTTGCATACGAAATGCATAGTTTCAACACCTCCCCAGCCCCCAAAAAAATAATATGTAAACCAAAAAAGCCATCTGCCATCAGCCATCAGTCCGACCCTTCTTGGCCGGAAAATATTTTAACGAAAAAGCAATTAATGCAGCTCCCGATGATGTTGTGTGTATATATTTCCTAAGCAAAAGCAGTGTGGACAAAATATGTAAATGCACAGAATGTTATGCGGATTACCATCAAATTATTATAATTTTTTGGCTAGAGTGTGTTGGCCCACAGATATTGAAAATATTTGGATCCAAATATTAAAGTCCAATTAAAAGGAAATTACCAGCCTGCAACTAGAGATGTTATTAATTACAAAGAAACACTATAGAGCTCTCCCCGGGTTCACTTGTACTTTATTAATACCCTTGAGGATTAAGTAAAAGTACCTGAAGCCCATAAAGCTTCAGTCCTCTACCAACTCTCTATTCCTGCAACTTTTCCTTTTATTCACTTATATTCTTTATGCAGTTTTCCCCAGTCCCAGTGGACCGACCTTTCATTACGTTCGAGAGACTGTTGGTCACAAACGATGCGCATAAAGTGCACTTTGCGAATTCGCGCATTTTTATGACAAGATTTCAGCTTTTCATTTGAAACCAAAAGGCCACGCACCCGGCACTCCCCTGCAGCCGGGAAAACACTACACTCCGGCCACCTATTAAGGCTGTAACGAACATTTTTATTTACTTTCTTTTATTTGTACTTTGATTTAATGGCCATAAAATGTGAGAGAAAAGGACCGAAAGGAGGCGAGGGAAGGCGCGTGCATAAAAATCACAAGGCACGCTGTGAATTTTAATACTACGCTGCGTATACGTAATGATTTCACTTGGTCGTCGCCATTTTGATTTTTCATTTGGCAACAACTGTTGTTGCCATAACTACCAGCAGGCAGGCAGGCAGGCTGTCGAGCTTGGTGACTTTAATTCTCCCTGCTGCTGCGGTTGTCCTTTTTTTGCGATTGAAACATGAAATTGCATTTATTGTGCGGCGACAATGCAAACAAATGCACACGCACTGGCGTTGGGTCCTGCGTCCTCGGGCCTTGCCTTGTGACACCAAAAAGTAGGCAACGATTTTTGATTTATCACCGCTGCATGCCCGTGTGTGTGTGTGCGTGCGTATAAATACATATAAATACTTATGCACATAAATTGAAATGAAGTGCCAGGCACTTTTGTGACCGTTTCACAGATTTTAATCTTTATTTATCGCCATTGCGGCCAGGCATTGTCCCCGGGTCTCATCCTTCCCCTTTCCGCGGCTATTCGGCGAATTTATGTTAAGCAGGACCCTTGCCCCTCTCCCTTTTTTGCCCCTGATAAATGTTAATGTCTCTATAAATGCGCGTGAAACATATATCAACACATTCGCCATAACCACTTTAAATGTTAATCAAAGCGTTGACCGAAAATCTATCAATATTTATACATATTTAATGCCTGCCCAGAGCCCCGGGGGAGCTGCAGGAAAAACTATAGAAAATCGAGGACTATAAATAACCAAAATCAGAGCATAAAAAACGTTGAATTTCGTTTGAAGGACGAACCTCGTGCTTTTTTGGCTTCCACCAAAACCAAGTCGGACATTCATTGGTTCGATTTTTGGCTGCAACGGATGTGGTGACGGTCGCTATATATATACTATATACTGCACACAAAAGTGTGCTTTTACAAATAAATATTGCTGTGGGATTAGGCCTGGCCGTCGCAGATAACTGGCTTTCCAGGGAATGATTGCGGTTATTCGGAAGCATCAGACGGAAATATGCTCTCGGTTTCAGGAGGAAAACAAAAGAACGCTAAAAAAAACTTTACAAGTACCTACTAAAATATATCATTCGGTTATGTATTCTCAGCCTAATAACAAAATCGAAAGAGGTTACGATTTATATTCATTGAAATCTCTTACCAGTTTTAACGAGCAAAGTCTTAAAGTTTGGCGACGCCAAGCTAAGTGCAAATGGCGCCAAGGAAACTCGCTAAAGTGTCTTAATTATCGCTGCAACTTTGGCTTTTCCGTCTGCTTGCCAAAAATAATATGGCCCCTATTGAACTGGGCCCGAACCCAAGCCAGCCCAGTTAGGGCTTAAATGGGCAATAGCAGAGGCAGGGGTCGTGTGCGTTTATTTATAACAAGCGCAAAATGTGCACAATTAGCGCTATATATGGCATCGGCCCAGAAGGGGATTCTTCCTCCGATTCCGCCGCCATAATCATGGCCAGCAAGCATGCCATTTAGGGCCCCAACGCAGAACTTTAAACGTGACTCACATTTCAACGTCGAACTAAAGCAGAACAACTGAGGCACAATCTAGGGGCTGGGGCAAGCTGGGGCTCTGCGGGTCCGCGAATTAAGCTGCATACAATAAAACACAGCGCAAATTATGAGGGCCGGCAGGCAGCAAACAAACAGCAACGCGGAACGGCGACAGCCAGAATAAATAGAAATCAAGAAAGCATAAAAATGCCCTGAGACAAAGCGAAAGCCAAACTTTGAATGCAAGCACGGGTACGAAAAATTAAGTAGTTGCTGGAACCTGTCCCCAAAGATTAAAGACAACCCAGAGCCCGAGGCTCTGTCGTCCTCGGTTCTGGTAATTGTAGTGTGCACTGGGAATTAATTTTTAAGATATGGAATCAAGAAGGAAATTTAATAGAATTTTATTAAATTATTTTCAAGATAATAAATGAGGCACTAAGTTAGTTTTTCTTTATATGTTTTGGAGTCAGAGTAGTATCATTCTTTTTCACATTTTGTCAAAGAATTTTTGCTTGTGTACGCGTGCCTCTTGTGGCAATTGGACTTGGCCACACTTGGCGGCTTGTCGATGGCTCGGATGGGTTGGCCCAACGACTGAGATGGGTTGGGTTGGACTGGACAGCAGGCATTATGCTGTATTATTTACAATATGAGGGCCGATGGTGATGGTGGTTCGCCTGCCACTTAGATACGTACTCGTATCCGTACCTCGGACTCGTCGAGTCGTAGCCATAAAACGCTGTTTAAACGAACGCCGGCGGAGCGTGCAATGGACGACATTTTCATTTACGATGCCAGCCAGGCTCAAATTGAATGCGAATGCGGGGACTGGCTGGGTGTCTATTATTTTATTTTCCTATTCTGCCAGCGGCCAGTGCTGCTGCTGCTTCTACTGTCTTCCTACCGTCGAGTTGTTTATTTATGTGATGGACTGTGCGTGTGTGGAAGTTGCAGATAAATTTACTTAGCCGCCCGAGGAGGAGTGGGTAGTGGGGAGTGAGTGCTCCGGAGCTTAAGGAAATGACAAGTTGCAAGTGGAAGAGTGGACTTGGACTTGGACTTGGCCAGGGAGATTGATGGTGCTGCTCCAGCAGCTGCTGCTTCTCCTTCTGCTGAAATAAGCAGCGGAAAATGTCTCACCTTTGTACGCCCACACAGAGATAAAAAAATACTTCAAATGCATTTAGATTTGTGCTGGCAATATATTAAAATATATGCTCAATGATATATGCGGTAATTATTGACCGATAATCCTGCTCTAATGCAGTGATTAACTGATTAATCCTTGATTTATGTGCTTTAACGATAATTGATTGAGCTCAGACAATGATGATAAACGTAATTAGAATTTCAATGCATCAACTCCGGATATATATCATTTATTATTATAATTTCCAAGGCTTGTGCCTAATTTATATAATTTTTCCACCATGTACTCTCGAGCTTGTGTGCACCACGTCATCGCCTGGTGAGTGGAAATCAATTTTCGTTAAATGTTTGCCCATCCACCGAATCTAAACACGGCTGGCCGCATCAACCTGGCTGACAGGATGTGCGCTAAGTGAGCCAAGGAAGGAGGAGCTGTGTGTGGATGCGGAGGAGTGGAGGAGCAGTCAACCGCAGAGAGTATCCGTTTGAGTGACTTTGGGGTAGGGCAGGGCCACGGCTGTGATCGGGCCTGGGTCCGAGGCAGAACTAGAGTAAACAATTGGCCGGTGGCGCTTTGGCCAACCTTCAAGGCGTATATGGTATAAGCAGAAATTGCTGTGCATCGGCAGCGCCCATCATCAACATCATTATCGTCAATATCATTATCATTATTATCGACGAAAGCCTGGCCAGCAACAATGAGGGGACGGGGCCGGGGTCGGGGCCTATTAAACTTGAATGCGTGACGCATGCTTGCTGGCTTGCTGGCTTGCTGGCTTGCCGGTTCCGCCGTTGTTGGCTTAAACGAAGCCCCCATCCGGCCATGGGCTCAACAAGTTTTTGCATTTGTCTCGGGCACGAGCGCATTATGCTAAAAAACTTGGCGAAAAACTTGGAGACTTGGGGACTTGGGGACGACAACATGATTAACAGACAAATGACATTACAAAGCCTTTCACTTGGCGACTTCTTGGAGGCAAGAGCAGCGAAGGAGAAGTGAGGTGTTACGGAAGTCGAAGTTTAAATGCTCTAACAGTTAAGAAATTGGAAATTAATAATATTAAATTATATAATAAATTATATGTAAAATGTATAGTGATTAAATAATGCCTAAGAGAAGATCACTTGTTAAGCTTTAAGCAATGCAACATTGTCTTGCTAGTTGCTTCTATATTCTCTTCTGAATTCAAATAAATACAGATTTTAATACAACATATTATATATTTTTAATAACACTACAAGCTGTGTAGCATTATAATAATACCCTCTGTTAGGGCCTTAAAATTGCAGCCGTCGCCTGAGCAGCCTCAGCATCGCCTCGCCGCCTTTCTATTTCCCAGACAATGAGCTGGCTTTCAGCGAGATCTGGAGAGACCCTTCGCGAATATATGTATGTACATGGGGAGTGTGGGGGCGAAGGGACTCGGAGGAATACGCAAATCAGGTCTTAACCCCTTTTTCTTTCATCTGCTGTAAGTTGAACTTTCCAGCGAGCTGTGTGCAGGCTGCCAAGAGTAATGAGTGAGCGAGTATCTTATGGATTTGTCGCTGACTTTGAAGTTGCTTTTTGTTCGTCGGCTGCTGCTAGAAGTTGAGCTCGGGCCCTGCTGATGCGTTTACTAATAGAAAATTTTGCATTTAAATGGGAGCAATCCATGGCACTCATTCCTTACACTTCTCCTCTGTCATCTCCTCCTGTCTTCAGATTGTGCACTTGAGCGACTACCAACCCAAGCCCGTCGGCGGTTTGCACTTAGGCCAAGGCGTTACAGCGAAAGCAGCTTCGAGATATTTTCAATTCACAGCGGCTCGAGTACTTTTGGTTGCTCCTTTCCTTTCCTCCTTGATGCAAAAAATTTTGCACAAAGTGTGAGCCATAAATAATGAACGCGGATTTAATGAATTCATCTCGGGAAAGTCTCAACCTTGCGACGCGACGTTTGTGCGTAATTAGCATTCTTGCAGGCTCGCCAGGGAGATGTTTTTTATGCACCATATTAAAGGGATTTTTTATATTTAGAAAAGTGAAACGTTGTGCTCTAAGGATTATTTATACAACAAATAATTACAATCTATTTGATGTGATTTCATGTTATTTAGGTATTTCATATCAACCTATTTTGATATATTGATTCCTAATAACCATGAAATTGCTTTATTATTAAAAACGTTAA
Organism: Drosophila greeni; assembly: GCA_018874515.1. Taxonomy (NCBI): domain Eukaryota; kingdom Metazoa; phylum Arthropoda; class Insecta; order Diptera; family Drosophilidae; genus Drosophila; species Drosophila greeni. Next base: position 8,996 of record JAEIIM010006966.1, on the reverse strand, counting down.
CAAGATCCTATTTGTGTGTGAAGTACAAGTATGTTGCAGCAGTTGTGTTTGCGGCAGACAGACCCTGCCACATTGCCAATCACACATATTGAACAGTTTCCAATTTTGCGATATTAAGACCCGCTTAGAGACTCTTCACATGCTGCCTCCTTGCGCCCCCCAAAGTACATCTTGGATGCTCCGTGCTCCGTGCTCCGTGCTCCCTGAGATGGCGAACACAGATGTTTACTTAAAGCTCCGGTTCGGCAATACATTGGCCCATCTGGCTGGCTATATAAACATGTCTTGGCTGCCGCTCACCAAAGTGTTGGAGGCGATGCCTGTAAAACCAGAAACATGGGGCCAAAAGACTTGCAAAAGTTTTTGGGGGAATTGAAATCCTTTGGCAAACACAACCCACACACACACATGTTTGTAACGTGGGGGAGGGGCGAGGAAAATGAAACATTGCCAGTGCAGTGCAGGGATAGAAAAACCGCACTTGGCCAGACTTTTCGTTTCCTAGGAGCTGGAAAATGGGTAAAGAAAAGCCCCTCACTTGCTGACTGTACTTCACATGCGTGTAAGAACTTTTCTCGAGCATTTGTAAGTTTTTAATAAGAAATTGTTAAACAACTTGTTTAGCTTTTTTTGCCACTCTCTCGATGGAGGAGGAGCTCTAGCAGGAGGAGGAGCTCTAGCAGGAGGAGAAGCTGTAGCAGGACCAGGACCAGGAACAGGAGCAGGAGGAGGAGCTGTAGCCGCTTGGCAGGAATTGTAGTAATTAGTCATGTTGATTGATGAATGTGAGCTGGAGCTGGAGCTGGAGCCCTGGTCCTTGCCAATTTCAGTTGGCATGGCAATCGCTTCTGCACATGAAAATTGGGGAATTGAAAAATTCATTTAAAGGGGGCGCACACAATATGTCAACGCCATTTAAACGCTTTGGCCGCATTGCCGTAATCCCCGCCGGCTGGGTATTAAGAAAACTTAACCATTTAATGGCTGCCACGACGCCTCCGGCTGCTCGACAATAATAAAATGCTCTGCGGCAGGCAGGCAGGCATCCCGAAAGCCAATTTTCCAGGAGCTCGCTGCGGGCGGTGCGACGACTATTAAACATCAGACACAAACCTCCCAGCCGCTGGCTGTGCTCGAGTGGTTCCTTGGATTTCCGCAGTTCCTCTTCGGAGGAGAAGGCTTACATTGTGTACTCCTTGGGTGGGCAATAAAAATCCAAGGTGAAAGCGAGCTCCAGCTCCTGCTCCTGCTGCTCCTCGAGTTGTGCCGCAACCTCATCATGCCTGCGGTTGTAATTTAGTGTGCCTAATGAATTTAGTACCGTTACATACCGGAAGCGAGCATGTGAGTGCAAAAATGCGCACTCAACTGGAATGTCTGTGAATCTTTGTACACTTCTGAGAGTGTGTGTGTTTCAGCTACGTGCGGGCATTGGGGGCTTCCACAGGACTCGTGTGAAAATGTGTGAAAAATCTGCGCGTTGGCAAAACTTCGTTAACCTTTATTAACGACACCGAGCGTCTAATTAAACAAGACAAAATTTTAAATCGAGCGGAACTCACACACACCCTACACACCCTACATCACTCTGTGTGTGTGTTCATAATTTCCCAGCATGTGTGTGTAAAATGAGCAATTATTTTTAATTGCCTGGCGGGATTAAATTGGGTGCCAGGGCAGGATTCAATTAATTGCCAGGCCCCTCTGAGACAGTAAGGCGTAAAGCTGGGTTAGTAGGGGAACTGGGAACTAGGAAACACGGAACTGGAGGCAACACTTTAAGTCCTAGTCCGGGCCAAAGACCCGTTCCGCTCCAGGCAAGATGTCAACAGAACAAAACAAAGCAAAGGGGGGAGCCCAAGATTAGATTGCATAAACAAAACGCGCCCGGGATATCAATGCTGCGGATTGAACGAGCCAGGTTCCAGCTCGTTGCTGGATATTTACACGGCCAGCGTGGCATAAAGGCGAAAAGTAATTTTCCTAAGTGAATATAAATGTTTAAAATCTTGCCAAGAAAAGCTGCAAAGGCAGCAGCAACAACAATGGCCAGCTTGGAGCTGAGCTGGCTGCACAGGGAGAAATTATAAGCTGCTCTTTGCTGTTTTTTACCTTTGTGCCTGAGCTGTTTTTTGGCTGAACGAAAAAAATATTATAATAAGCTTATTGATTTATTTGAATATAAAAGAAAGGGTATTAAATCTAGGGTATTATAACTTGTTTGGGTTTTTTTTTCACCGTGCCACTGACTGGCTCGCTTTTTACTTGGCTTGGCTAAGAAATTTAAAAGGCAAAACACAGCACGTCCTGCCAGAGAAGGTAGTTTCTGGGGGGAGGGACGGACTCATTGGGTGAAAAGTGCTTAAAGTTTTATGCGAAATTGAAGTCGGCTACACAAATAGCAGGAGGATGGAGGAGTAGGAGCAGGAGCAGTAGTAAGAGCAGGAGCATCACCATTAGCTGGGGAAAAACTTACTTGCCTCGCATAAGCCCAGCACGAATCCTGGGCTACGAACACAAGGTGTTGAGTTCGGAAATGAACCAGAGCCCGGGGCGGCGGCGTGTCTATCCTGCCATCTAATAGCTTAAAGGCAACTCAACTCGATAGCTGCAATCTGATGTGGCCAGGCAAACATTTAGCCAACACAATGCCTTCGATTTGCAATAACCATCAGCATTTGGCAATATTTCGATAGCAAAACACTTTTTAGAACAAATAAACTGTCTAATCAATGTGCTCAAATTCAATTTTAAATCCTTTTTGTCTAAAAACTCGACAAGATATTTAAAGTGCGTCCAGCAGATGCAGATTTTATGGTTGAACAGGCATTTTCCCAAACATTTTGGAGGAGGAGGAAAATCAATAACGAAAATTTCTCACAGCCCGAAGCAAAATCGGCGAAATTTCATCATTGTGTCCGGGGCAGTTGTCCTAATTAATGAGGAAAAGTCACCAATTTGAAAATCAAATTACGGCGCGCATAATTAAATTGCCTTATCAAAATTTCATTCAAAAGCCTCCGTCCGTCTGTCTTTTCTTTTTACTTTTACACAAGTCCTTCGGGAAGGAGGCGACAAATGCAATCTGTCCTAAAGTTGCCATTTTTAGCAGAGAAAAGAGACTTCGAGGTACAGCTAGGCTAGGAGGCCGAAACTTTTAATTGAATTCCCTTCAAATTGTTCGGTAATGGGCACAATTAAATTGTCACCATCAGGATTGAGTGGAGGCAACAGGACGACGACGACTACGACTTCAATGGGGAACGGAGATTGAGGGCAGAGGGACTTGACGAGAGGCTTCAACGAAAATCTCGTATTATGCAGCACTCGAGCGCATGACAAATTCATTAAATGCACAAAGACCGTAAAGTGCCCCGATGTCCACTTGCCGCACGGAGCAACAGGAAGTGGAAAAGGACCAAGGAGCACGAGCACGAGCACCAGCACGAGCTGGAGCACAAGCGAGAGCGTTTTACAAAATTTTATACACTCCCTGACCGTAATTACACCACACAGACCAGACCCTGGCGGGGATTAAGGGGGAAACAGAAGCTGGGCGTGGTTTCGAGGTGAACCAACAGTGAAATGCAACATGGCCCAGGAAGCGGGCGAAAGGATGTGTGTTCGTGCCATATTTGTATCCCGAGTAGGTGTCGCTTTGTGTGCGCGAGCGTGTCCTTGCCCAGGAGCCGAGATTTTCCGCCCCGCAGCGTCCGCACATTTAAATTGAATTCATTTTTCGGCGATGTATGTGTGCGTGCGAGTGCTGCTAATGAAATATTTTTGCCGGGCTGTCAAAAATTTTGACTGCCGCTTAATTAACTGTCCCTGATTAAGCCGCATTCAAAGGACTTTACTTCACGCACAGCCCACCGAGCGTAATGAGCACATTTTCCGCGCTTATTCCATTAAGGAATGGCAAATGTTTGTATTCAGTTTTATTTCACTTTTCCATATAATTACTCCAAAGTTGCCACTCCGCCCACAAAGTCGCTGCCTTTTCATTTATATTTCGAAAATTTGTGTGCCTTTGGCTTGTCATTATGATAATGACAAATGTCTACCGTCGAAACTATTGCTCAAAATAAACTCTTGTTAATTACAGGAAGTAATGGGGTAAATATAGAGCTAGAAATTAAAGTCCTTCTTAAATAAATGATGAAAATGTTTCTATGGAAATGTTACTAATAATTTCTCTTCATTTTATTAAGGGAAAATAAATGCAAAGCTGCTCTTAGAGCACAGCGAAGAAGATACTCTCTTATACGAAATTGCTTGTACATTGCCAGCAATAATTAACCCATAAATAAAACTTAAATAGTTTCACTAAACTTATAGTATTAATTTTCTAATTAAATTTAAATTTCGTTGCCTACTTACAGTCCTACAAAAGAAACAAGAAGCTCAACCACAACACACAGTTCATCCATTATGCGGCGACCCAAAGCAGCTACCGAGCTGTCCCTGCTCCTTCTTCCGGTGGTGCTCCTCCAGCTGGTCCATTGGCCCGGTGCGGAGGCATCCTTCGGCCGTGACGAGTGCAACGAGCTGAGCGTGAGCTCGGCCTGCCAGTGCGCACCCATCATGTCCGAGTACGAGATCCACTGCCCGGCCAACGAGGAGAACCCCAAGTTCCGGCTGAACATCCAACCCAGCCGGAACATTGTCTTGATCGTGTGCAACCTGACGGACACCTCGGACTACCAGCAGCTGCCGAACATAAGGATCGGCGAGATCGACATGGTCACCATGCAGCGATGCCTGCTGCCGGGACACACGCCCATTGCCGGGATCCTGGACTTCCTGGGCATACCCACGCCCAAGATGCTGATCTTTGAGAGCGACAACCTGGGCATGAACATCACGCGGCAGCACCTGGAGCGCCTGCACAACCTGAAGCGTCTGCGTTTCACCTCGCGCCGTCCCACGCACATACCGGGCAACCTGCTTAACGATCTGCGCAACCTGAGTGCCCTGGAGCTGATGGCCAACATTGCCGAGATGCCGGCGCACCTGTTCGACAACCTGGAGAACCTGGAGTCCATTGAGTTTGCCAGCAATCGACTGAAGCGACTGCCGCCGGGGATCTTCAGCAAGATGCCCAAGCTGAAGCACCTGAATCTGTGGAACAACCAGCTGCACAACCTGACCAAGCACGACTTCGAGGGCGCCACCTCGGTGCAGGAGATGGATATCCATGCCAACGGGATCGAGCAGCTGCCCCACGACGTGTTCTCCCTGCTCACGAATCTCACGGAGATCAACCTGAGCGCCAATTACTTCCGCTTCCTGCCGGAGGGTCTCTTCGAGCACAACCCCCACCTGCAGCAGGTGCGAATCCTCAACAACCGGGTGCCACTCACCACGCTGCCATCCCGCCTGTTTGCCAACCATCAGGAGCTGAAGGTCATCCTGCTGCGCTCCGAGCTGGAGACACTGCCAGCCGATCTCTTCGAGCACTCGACGGAGATCACAAACATCTCGCTGAAGGAGAACCTGCTGACCTCGCTGCCCGCCAGGCTGCTGGAGCATCAGGTGAATCTGCTGAGCCTGGACCTGAGCAGCAACCGGCTGACCCACCTGCCGGACAGGCTCTTTGAGTACACCACCAAGCTGACGGATTTGAATCTGGAGGATAATCTGTTGACAGGGATTAGCAGGTAAATTTATACTTCTTTGATAATAGTTGTTAGCTCCTTTAAATGAGTTTTCTTAACAAAGCAACTAACTCCTCTCTTTACTTGTTTCCCTTCCGGTAAAACAGCGACATCTTCAGCCGACTGGGCCACCTGACGACCCTGAATATGAGCTGGAACCGTCTGCGCACCATCGATCCCAATGCCTTTGTGGGCGCCACTGAACTGCGGCACGTGCACCTTCAGCACAACGACATCAGTCTGCAGCAGCCGCTCCTGGAGACCATCCTCGAGGTCACCGGGAACTCCCCCTTCAGCCCCCTGACCGAGCTGGAAACCCTCAATCTGCGCAACAACTCGGTGCTGTTCATCTACTCCGACTGGAAGTTCCTGCTGACGCAGCTGCGGGTGCTGGACCTGAGCTACAACAACATCAGCTCGCTCTCCTACGAGGATCTGCAGTTCCTGTCCAAGAACAGGCTGCACGTGAACTTCACGCACAACCAGATCACAAGGATTCAAATGCCCACGGACCTGGAGGTGAGCGAGGACCTGGGCTCGAAGGTGGTGCACGTGGATCTCAACGACAATCCCTTGGTCTGCGACTGCGTGCTGCTCCGGTTTGTCCAGCTGGTGCGGGGAGAACATGTGCCGGCGTATACCAGGCAGTTCAAGTTGCGCACTGACCGGCTGACCTGCAGCCAGCCCAGTGCCCTGCAGGCCCTGCCCGTGCGCGAGGTGCTGCCCGAGAAGCTCATCTGTCCGCTGGACAGCTCCGAGGATCCGAGGGAGCGAAAGTGCCCGCTCGGCTGCAGCTGCTGGGTGCGAACCTTCGACAAGGCCCTGCTGGTGAAGTGCAACAGCGGGAACCTGACCGAGGTGCCCAGACTGCCGGATCTGCACAACAACCTGGACATAATGGAGCTGTACCTGGAGAACAACACACTTGTCAGCCTGCCTGCCTTCGACACTCGCGGCTACGACCAGGTGACCAGCCTCCATCTGGCTGGCAACAACCTCACCAGCATCGAGGTGGACCAACTGCCGCGGCACCTGAACCACCTGGACGTGAGCCGGAACCAACTGCAGGCCCTGAACGCCACCGTGCTGGGCTTCCTCAACCGCACCATGCCGTACCGCTCGCTGAGGCTGGCCGGGAATCCCTGGAACTGCGACTGCCACGCCAAGCCCCTGCTCCTGTTCACGCAGGACAACTTCGAGCGGATCGAGGATCGCAACGAGATGATGTGCATGAACGCCGAGTCGCCCACCCGGATGGTAGAGCTGTCCACCAACGACATCTGTCCGGACGATCGCAGCGCCTTCATTGCCCTGGCCGTGGTGATCGCCCTGACCGGCCTCCTGGCCGGATTCACGGCCGCCCTGTACTACAAGTACCAGATGGAGATCAAGATCTGGCTGTACGCGCACAACATGTTCCTGTGGCTGGTCACCGAGGAGGAGCTGGACAAGGACAAGAAGTTCGACGCCTTCATCTCGTACTCGCACAAGGACCAGAGCTTCATCGAGGACTACCTGGTGCCGCAGCTGGAGCACGGCCCGCAGAAGTTCCAGCTGTGCGTGCACGAACGCGACTGGCTGGTGGGTGGACACATACCGGAGAACATCATGCGCTCCGTGGCGGACTCGCGGCGCACCATCATCGTGCTGAGCCAGAACTTCATCAAGTCGGAGTGGGCGCGCATGGAGTTCCGGGCGGCGCACCGGTCGGCGCTGAACGAGGGTCGGGCCCGCATCATCGTCATCATTTACTCGGACATCGGGGACGTGGAGAAGCTGGACGAGGAGCTGAAGGCCTACCTGAAGATGAACACCTACCTGAAGTGGGGCGATCCCTGGTTCTGGGATAAGCTGCGCTTCGCCCTGCCCCACCGCAAGTCCCTGGGCAACGTGGGCAACGGAGCACTGATCAAGTCGCCGCTGAAGGGCTCCACCGACGACAAGCTGGAGCTGATCAAGCCGTCGCCAGTGACGCCCCCGCTGACCACGCCGCCGGCAGAGGCCACCAAGAATCCGTTGGTGGCGCAGCTCAACGGCGGCACCACGCACCCGGCCATGATGATTGCCAACGGCAAGAACGGACTGACGAATCTCTACACGCCCAACGGCAAGGCGCACCATGCCAACGGGCACATCAACGGCGCCTTCATCATCAACACGAATGCGAAGCAGAGCGACGTATAGGACTGGGAGAAGGCGGAGCTGTTCCAGTTCGATCCCGACGATGAGCTATTGTTCCGTTAGAGAAGCGAGGAAGCCGCAACCCACTGCCAAGGACGGAGGCGGAGAAGCACCCAGCTGAATGTATAAAGTCTAGAGAATATTATCGATTTCCCCCCCTGAAAGCTCCTATGTAGCCTGCGCTGCAGGAAAAGTTCGAAGAAGTTTCCAATTTCAATATTTCATGTGGCCTTTGTTAAAGAAAGAATTAAAAAGAAGTCGTAGTTTGAGGAGGAAGTGCAAGTAGGAGGCATCACTCTGTTAGGTGTTATTTTTAAGTCTAGCCTAGACCCAGCAAATCTCATTTAATTAGATTATTTGTACATTAGGATTACCTTAAGCTGCCGCCGCTAAACAAACTGAGAATAGCTCAAGGCTTACCAAGACCATGACCACTTTTATTTAAATATTTTACCTTTTGAACGGAGAGAGGAGTCTCAGTCGAAAGGGAGTCCAACTTTAGAACAAATCGAGCTTTATTTCGAACTAAAACTACTTATTTTTATTTGTTAGAACGAAACCTTCAACCTACAACCCACAACCTACAAGTAATGCAATACACATACGACGTATCCAAATAGTAGTATAGAATCTCTAATTGTGAACAAAATAACGACAACAAATGCTACCGAAATGAGAAATACAAATTGCCTTCTTTGTATGTATGTATGTATGCTAGATATTTAGCTCCTAAGTAACTATTATTATTCACCCAAACCCCCTCACACACCTCTCTGTACATACGCTGAATGAGAATTTCTGTACTTTCCAAAAAAAGAACACAAAAAAAACACAACGTAACGCACCAGATTTCCTATCACGAATATCAATTGTAATCTCACGCCCATTTAAACGACGCTATATAAATAAGTACATACCGACCCCGAGACATTATCCAGTTTGAGCGGAAAAACCATTATCACGTCATCTAGGATAGCCTCTTCATTCACATGAAATATATAAATAACGAAACAGAATATCGTCTATGATACGTAAATGTAATTAAGCTAAAGTATGTGTGTTTATCGTCTAAGCTATAGATTGTCTCTGATATGTAATGCCTAAGGTACCTACAAATTTACGCAGACACACTCATCTACTCTGTAACGCATAACGAGT
>JAEIIM010006926.1:0-16342 GCA_018874515.1 Drosophila greeni | reverse complement strand
ATTCCCTGTACTCCCTGGCCACCTCCTTTTTGTCCTTGGCTAAATTCAGGGCGGTTCTTATTTATTTTGTGTGGGGCATTTATTTGATTTAAATCTCAAGCATGTTAAGTGCTAATTAATTGCACTGCCTTGTGCAGTGCCAAATAATAATAAAATAAAAACGCTGATCAACAATTTAGCCTCCGCTGACGTCATGGCAAAAATTAAAACGATAGCAGGGGACCAAATAAAACAAATAAATATCAAAAATAAATAAAAACTAAAAGCCAACAGAAACCTGTTTTGCAGAAATCAAGAAAATGCACGGCAAAAAAAATTTAGGGATTTTGAAAGGGAATATTTAATAATTAAAACAAATAATAAAAGAATTTACTTCCTTATCTTTAAAAAATCTTGTATAATTTTATAAAAATTTTTTCTTAATTTGACTTATTTTTTTTGCAGTGTAAGCTACGTGAATTTCATGTCCAATTCTTTCATTTCTTTTTCTGTGTATTTTGCAATGTTCAGTTTTTTAGCTTTTAGTTTTCCTTCTCTTTTTTTTAAGTTTTAAATTTAAATTTAACTTTATTTTACGTGTATTTATTGTTATTGTTGCTATGCAAAAAAGACCTTCAACTTTGTGGCAAAGAGAGAGAGAGATGGAGTGAGAGAGCAGCCGAAGAGCGAACGGACAGAGCGGATCAATCGGTTTGATCTTCCGAAAGAGAGGGGGAACAAGTGAAAGAGCGAGAGCTTTGCTTGGCAAGGCAATAAACAAAAACAAAACAAAACAAGTTTTTATTTATGTATATTTCTTCACAATTGAGGGCTTAAAACACGTCGAATGTGGGACAAGTTTCTTTGCGTGTTAAACAAATTAATATTGATTAAATAAGAGCTTGTTTCAAAAATCAGCGAGCGAGAACCGGAAGTGGAGAAATTCGAAAGGCAGAGGCTGCGAGGGAGGCGGAGAAAGCAGAGGCATGCCAAAAAGATATAATAAAAAAAAAAAAACACCATTCGATGCTATGCGTAGGTGTTGCGCTCTCCCTCTCGCACTCTCTCTGTCGCTCTCCCTGCCCGTCTGACTGTCTGTCTCGTTTTGTTATTGTTGCGTCGCACGCACATACACACGCACACACACACACACAGACACCAACAAACAACTCTCAATTTCTGCTTTTACTTTAAGCTTCATTTCGGCATTTCGTATCTTACTTTTCCACTGCACCAACAAAATTCATGCGTGTATTTTTGTTGTTATACAAAAAAAAAACGAAACTCAACATTGCCACCATAACAAAATCATTTTAAAACATTCACGTAAACTTTGTGTATTTTTTGTATATTTTTTTTGTTTGAAACCGTCGCCGCGCGGAAAAAACAACTAAAAACCGACGGAGCCGTGTTGTCCAAAATGTTGTAAAAAAAATTTGGCCGAATGGTTCGCTTGCACTTGCATTTATAGACTCTGCCAGACCCGAACTGGGCCGAGCGCTGCCGAATGCTTTCCGATTGGAATAACAGCTGCAAAAATATCGATGTTGTATCGATACATCGGTATTTTAACTTCCAATTTGAACATAAACTCTGTGTGACCAGGCATTTGTGTGGCGAATAAATAACGTGGCAGCACTGCATTTAATATTTTAATTAAAGTTTTCAGCTGAAAATAACTGCTTTTTGTAGTATGAATTGGGAAAATTAATATATTCGCTAGTCATAATCATGGTTTTTTCCTCAGCTTTTCAATATATTTGAATTGCCCGCGAAGTGCTGCCACAAGAATGGAAGACTACAGCTACACGGCCACACTGGCCAACACAGCTGAAGAAGAAGAAGCAGCACGTGCACGCTGTTGATTCAAAAGTTTTTGTTTTCTTAACTAGTTTCTAGATAAAGAGGACAATCAGGATGACAAAAGCGACGCCGCAAGCGCGTCCCAAGCAGAAGACGCCCTTCAAACGCTACTTTGACCTAGAGAAGCCCACCGACAACGATGATGGCGGCCTGGAACGCGTTAAAGTGAGGCGGAAAAGTCAACAGAACTTCGTTGGCGACTTTATCAAGATGCAGAACAAGGCCAAGAAGACGCCGCCTTCACGTCCACCTAGCAAGGTAGCCAAGAAGTTGGCGCCTAAGCCTGCGGACCCGGCGGAGCCCCAGCCCAAGAGGAATCCCATTCCGCAGGAGCTAATGGACAAGTACTCGCGCGGCGAGAAGGTGCAGCCGAAGGGCGTGAAGACGCGCCACTTTAAGGAGCAACATACGCGCAACGAGGTGTACCTCGAGTACGCCACCGAGCAGGCGGCGCGCACAGAGCTGCTGCTGAAGGAGGTTCCCGGCCAACTGGAGCCGGATGAGGGCGAGACCACAGCCGAGCTGCGGCAGGCGGAGATCGCCAGCCATGTGGACCTGCAGTCGGCGGCCAAGCACTTCAGTCTCAACATGGAGCACGGTCCCTACCAGTTGCGCTACACCAAGAACGGCCGCCACCTGCTGCTGGGCGGACGCCGGGGTCACGTGGCCGCCTTCGATTGGGTCACCAAGCGGCTGCACTGCGAGTTCAATGCGATGGAGAGCGTCGAGGATGTGCAGTGGCTGCATGTGCCCACCATGTTCGCCGTGGCGCAAAAGAGCTGGGTCTACATCTACGACAAGAAGGGCACCGAGCTGCACTGCATCAAGCGGTTGACGCGGGTGAACCGGATGGATTTCCTGCCCTACCACTTCCTGCTGGCCGCCGGCAACTCCGCTGGCTACGCCTCCTGGCTGGATGTCTCCATTGGCGAGTTGGTGGGCAACTTCAACACCGGCTTGGGTGACATCCGCCTGATGCGGCACAATCCCGGCAACGGTGTCCTCTGCATAGGCGGCGGTCGTGGCGTCGTCTCCATGTGGTCGCCCAAAGTCCGCGAGCCGCTGGCCAAGCTGCTGTGCCACGCCACAGCCATGTCTGCGCTGACGGTGGACCCGAAGGGCCAGCATCTGATCACCGCGGGCCTGGATCGCGCCGTCAAGGTGTGGGACATCCGGATGCTGGTGCAGGACAAGCCGCTGACCCATTTCCAGCTGCGCCTGCCCGCCAACGAGGTGGAAGTGTCGCAGCGCGGCATGCTGGCCCTGTCCCAGGGCACCTACCTGGAGACCTATGCCGATCTATTGTCGGGCGGCGGCACCGGCAACCACCAAATACTGCCCTATCTCCGACAGCGCTGCGATGCCTTCGTCCACGGCCTGCGCTTCTGCCCGTACGAGGATGTGCTCGGCGTGGCCACCGCCAAGGGCTTCCAGTCGCTGCTGGTGCCCGGCTCCGGGGAGCCCAACTTCGATGCCATGGAGGACAATCCGTACGAGACCTCGAAGCAGCGTCGCGAGCACGAGGTGCACGCTCTGCTCGAGAAGATCCCGCCCGAGCTGATCACATTGGATCCGCACGAGATCACGGGCGTGGATGCGCCCACGCTGCAAGAGAAGATCGATGCCAAGCGAAGGCTCTTCCATGTCAAGGCGCCGCGCATCGATATGAAGACCCGCCACAAGATGAAGGGACGCGGCGGTTCCGCCAAGGCGGCGCGCAACAAGCAGATTGTCAAGGATGCCAAACGCAAGGTGAGTTGCTTCCAAATATGTTCTCTGAAGATGATTCTAATGAAAACTTTTGCTTATTTGCCCGCAGGAATTCATTGCCGAGGTGCGCCAGGCCAAGGCGAGCGTGTTCAAGGAGCATGGAGTGAAGGAGGCCAAGCCCAAGACCAAGGCGCAGCGGTCAGTGCTGGATCGTTTCAAGCCGAGGCCACCAAAGAAGCGCAAAGAATGAGTAGAGGAAAGAGAGAGGAAGTTAAAGTACACATTAAACTATTTGTAGAAGCCATTAATTAAGCTGTGGAAAATGAAAAGCTGTGTTTTTAAGGGGTTTGTTTATACTTTAATAGTTAAACCTATAAACTATGTTCCTGAGCTTAGTTTTGTGCCTCTAATCATAGGCCAACACTTCCTTAAGGTACCCGGCAATCCTTTTATTCTCCGGCTTCTGCTCTAGCTCCCTGAGGGCCCGCCCCAGCTGTCCCTCCTTGTCCAAAGACCGAGCGTGGTAGAAGAGGTTTAGGATGCGCTTCTGATTCGCAAAGCGATCACTCTGGTCATTGTCGCCCGTGACCTGCAGCTGTGGCAGATGACCGAGCACCTGGCCGGCGGCCTGGATCAAAGCCTCCATGAAGACGCCGTTTAGCTGGCGACAGAGCGTGGCCATGGCCAGCAGCGTGCCCTCGCCCACCGTCGGCTTGAGCAGCAACAGGGGCAAGTAGCCCAAAAACGGGGCAAATCTCTCGACCCCGCCGTAGCGAGCATACAAATCCGAACGCTGGACGATCTCGCAGAAAAGGCTCAGCACCCGGGTGGCCACGCCCTCGCGCGTGGTGAATCGCTGGCTCACATAGGCAGCTATCGAGGCGCCCAACAGGCCGATCAGAGGCTCCGCTGCGATGTCTAGCAGGAGCTTGGCGTTGTCCAGGAGCAGGGCGCGCAGTGAGGCCACCAGCAGCAGCTGCTGGTCCGGCGACAGGGCACCCAAACGCTCCAGGCTCTGCTGGACGTAGGCGGCGAGGTGGCCAAAAAGCTGGGAGTGCTTCGCTTGGGGTTGCGGCAGGAACTGGCAGGTCAGCTGGACGATGGTCAGGTTCTGGGGCAGGCACAGCTCACCGCCATCTGCGGGACCCTTGTCCTTGGCCTTGGCAGCCTTCTTGCCGGCGGCGGCGGGAAGCTGCTGGTAGGGAAACCGGCTGCCATCCTTGGCCAGGAAGTTGAGCAGGAACTTGTGCGCGTAGTTCGTCCGCATCCAAGTGCTCAGCTGCTGTGTGTTATGCGTGGCCTCGTGCTGGTGGATCAGCGTCCAGAGGAGGTTCATCAGACCCACCACCACGTACAGGCTGGCCGCCGCATCCTGGGCGAGCAGTGGCTGCTCCGGCTGCGGCCGCACCTCCAGCCAGTTGTCCTGGAGCAGCGGCATCAGCTGCTCCACGTAAGTCTGCAGCCGACTGCCCTCGGCACTCAGCTTGGACTCGTTGAGGATGGCGTGCAGGTCGCGGTTGTCCTGGAGACGGTGACAGAGGACATTGTAGTACTGCGGCCGCATCTCCTCGAACTGAACGACGCGCACTGGAGGGGCTGTTGCCTTGGATGTCTTCTGCTGCACCAGGGTGCCGAGGATCTGCTGGAGACGGATCAGCACCTTGGTGCGCCACTTGACCGTCGTCTGCTTGCCCTGGCCCAGGTTGAGCGTCAGCGTGCGGTTGGAGCGCTCGTTGTCGTGCCGCGAACGGGAGATCATGTCGATGAAGTTGCCGATTATGACGCTGGCATTCTGCTCCGCCAGCAGCTCGGGCGGCACACGCACCAGCAGCACGTCCAGCATCAGTAGCGAGTCCTCCTGGATGGCGGGCAGGACGTGGGTCATGGCGCAGCGCAGGTACGTGGCAATAACGTGGAAGAACGGCGCCACAGCGGACGGCTGCAGGGCCTCCAGCAGGACGTCGAGTGTCTTGAACGATTCCTGGCGCGCCGACTGCTCCATGTCCAAGGCTCCGGCCGCAATGCCCTGGAACAGGGCGCTTAGATGGCCAATCAAATGATCCGCATTGCCTGACTTTAGCGAGTCCCGGACATTTCGCAGCGCATCCGTGCGAAACTTAACGCTGTGGTGCTTCAGACGCGACAGCGTCTCCTTCAGATTGAACTGACGCTGGCCCGTCTCCGTGTAGGAGGACTCCTTCAGCTGCTCCTGGATCTGGATCTTGCGCACCTTGAAGTCCGTCTTCGTCACGTTGAGGCCCTTGGGCAGCTTGGCGCCCTTCAGCTTCACCTTGGCCTTCTCCGCCCGCAGGTTCTTCTTGTGGTGGCCGCCCATTCTCAGCCGGGATTAGGGGTTTGGGAAGAAAAAAACAATGCAGAAAGTGACAAGTTACAAAATTCAAACACAAAACATGTGCGCTCTCTTCTTCTTGCGTGCGCAGTGTTGCCAGATCACATTCTGTTCGTTTTTGGTGCTGCCAGATCTCTTGCATGTTGGTATTATCCCGCCGGCATGGGACGGTCACACTGACGCACACAAAACTCGCTGCGCGAAAAACATTGACAAATATTTAATGCAGATTCGGCGCGCTTTTGCTCTTTCCTAGCAGATTACAGACAAAAAACCGGCGGCCGGCAGCCAGCACATCTCCATGCGGCTCCTCAAGCCGGGCTGGGTGCATCATGATGGTGAGTTGACGCCGCTAGCCGGCGAAACCGGCATAAATCCATCCCGCCTTTGGTCCAGAAATGTGTGTTTACCCCGTCCATGTTTCTTTCCCGCAGACAAACAGATATTCTCGGTGGATATCCATCAGGATTGCACGAAATTCGCCACCGGTGGCCAGGGCAGCGACTGCGGTCGCGTTGTCATATGGAACATGCTGCCGGTGCTCTCGGAGAAGGCCGAGCTCGATCCGGACGTGCCGAAGATGTTGTGCCAAATGGACCAGCACCTGGCCTGTGTCAACTGTGTGCGGTGGTCGCAGAATGGCCAGAACCTGGCCTCCGGCTCCGACGACAAGCTGATAATGATCTGGCGCAAGAGTACCGGCTCCAGCGGTGTCTTCGGCACCGGCGGCATGCAGAAGAACCACGAGTCCTGGAAGTGCTTCTACACGCTGCGCGGCCATGACGGCGATGTCCTCGATCTGGCCTGGTCCCCGAACGACGCCTATCTGGCGAGCTGCGGCATCGACAACACGGTGATCATCTGGGACGCGCAGGCATTCCCGCACTCGGTGGCCACGCTCAAGGATCACACCGGCCTGGTCAAGGGCGTCTCCTGGGACCCGGTCGGCAGGTTTCTGGCCTCACAGTCGGACGATCGCAGCATCAAAATCTGGAATACGATGGACTGGTCTGTGACATACTCGATAACCGAGCCGTTCGAGGAGTGCGGCGGCACCACGCACTTCCTGCGGCTGTCGTGGTCACCGGACGGCCAGTATCTGGTCTCGGCGCACGCCATGAACGCCGGCGTGCCCACGGCACAGATCGTGGAGCGCGTGGGCTGGAAGACCGAGACGGACTTCGTGGGCCATCGCAAGGCGGTGACCTGCGTGCGCTTCCACAGCGCGATCATGCAGCGCCCGGCGGCCGGCGGCAGTCCCAGCAAGCCGCTGCAGTACTGCGTCCTGGCGGTGGGCTCGCGCGACCGCTCGCTGTCCGTCTGGATGACGGCGCTGCAGCGGCCGATGATCGTCATCCACGAACTGTTCAACGACAGCATCCTGGACCTGTCCTGGGGCCCCAAGGAGTGCCTGCTGATGGCCTGCAGCGGCGATGGCACCATTGCCTGCCTGCAGTTCGCCGAGGAGGAGCTGGGCAAGGCCATCACGGACACGGACAAGCACGCCATCTTCCAGAAAATGTATGGCCAGGCCTATGGCACCGGCCTGAGCCGCCACATGGCCATGGATCATCCGAAGCGACTGCTCCAGCCGCTGGGCGCCGGTCCGCCGCTGCTGGAGGCCAGGCCCGTCAAGTTCCCGCTGAGCAACGAGGCCAACCAGCGACCCATCAGCAAGCAGACGGAAACGAGGACCAAGGACGGCAAGCGCCGGATCACGCCCATGTTCATACCCCTCAACGAGGACGGGCCGACGTCGATTGCCAGCAGTATGGTGTCCTCCGCCGCCACCCTCACCTCCAGCTCGGTGCCCTGTGGCGCCAGCATTGCGTCCGCGGTGCCCACGGAGGGCGCTGCCACACCAAGGATGCCGGAGCCATTGGTTAGCAAGGCGGACCTGGGCCGCCTCGACTCCAGGCTCAAGACAATGCCCACCTCCCAGCGCCGACAGTCGGTGCCCTTCGATCCCGGCCAATCAGGCGGCGATTTGCCGTGGGAGCCGCGACTGGAAGACCACCAGAGCAGCACCTCGGCCGTGCCCAATCTCAATGTGACGGCCACGGGGCGCAGTGACTTCGTGAAAGCGGCCCTCGACTATCGCCTCCACGTCCAGAATGGCCACTTGAAGACAAATCACGGCATGCTGGCCAAGGTGACGGCCTCCGACTCGAAGGAGATGCTCTGGGAGTTCTACGTCGGATCGCCGGTGGTGAATCTGAATCTGTGCGGGAAATACGCCATGCTGTGCTCCCTGGACGGGAGCATGCGACTGATTTCCATGGAGACGGGCTGCCCGGTCTTTCCGGCGATCTCCCTCACCAGTTCCGTCGTCCATTGCGCCTTTGTGAGTTCTGTGGAGTCCATGGCTAGGGGGAACAACTAATATCTCTTCTGTTACAGAGTCCGGACAACAGCCTGGTCGGCGTGCTGACCGAATGCGGATTGCTGCGCATCTGGGACATCGCCAAGCGGGTCATTAGCCTGGCCGCCGGCTGCTCGGAGCTGCTGAACAAGCACGGAACGGCCGTCCAGTTCGCTGTGACCAATCAGGGAATGCCGCTGATCGGCTTCCCCAGCGGCAACTCGTACTCGTACTCGACCAGCCTGCAATCGTGGCTGGTGCTGGCCACCAAGGACGCCATTATGTACCACGGCATACGGGGAACGCTGCCGCGGGACATGGACCAGATGGCGGAAAGGTTTCCGCTGCTGAGCATGCAGGCCAGCAGTCAAAATTACTTTTGCTTCACCGGCAGCATGGAGCTGTGAGTAGCTCCTAATCCTTTCCAAATTCTTGATTTAGATTCTAAAGAAATAACTCTCTTGCAGGCGAAACTCGGAGGCCTGGCAGCAGAGCGCCAAGATTCGGTTCATCGAGAACCAGATCAAGCTGTGCGAGACCCTTCAGTCCCTGGACGAACTGAAGCACTGGCACAAGATGCTCACCTTCCAGCTGGCCACGTATGGCTCCGAGAAGAGGATGCGCCAGTTTCTGGACGATTTGCTCAGCACTCCTGAGCCGGGGGTACCGCAGGTATGACGCTATCTCTTTCATTCTCCTGCTTTTGCTCATATTGCTATCCCGCTCTAGGTGGTGCCCAAGCTGGAGCTGATGCAGTGCGTGCTGGACACCCTGAAGCCGCACTCCGAGTGGCAGCGCATGTACTCCGAGTATCTGGAGCTGCTAGAGGAGTGCAAGGAGGAGCGAGAGAACAACAGCAGCAAGGAGATCTTCGCCACACCGGCTCCACCACTGCCCAAAACATCGCCAGGTGGCTCGCCTTCCGACGGCAGGCCTTCACCCAATGGCGACGATGGAGCAGCGGTAGGAGGATCGCCGCCTGCCACAGTCACAAGCACGAGCACAGGCACCACAACGACCACCACCACCACTGCCGCCAGTAGCTCTTCATCTTCAGGGTCAGCGTCGGGTTCCTCCTCCTCCGGCTCTGGCTCGTCCTCATCGTCATCTTCCTCCTCGTCATCCCTGTCGGTGCCACCGCCGGCTCCTAGTCTCTCGCCGGAAATCCAAGTCCTGGACTCACCCACCGTCTGCATAGACGACGAACTGTATTCCGCCTCTTCGTCGCTACCTCCGTTGGACACGTTTCCGGCCCCAGTCTCGCCCTCGTCCACATCCGGCGGTGGCACATCTACATCCCCGCCAGCAGTAGTAGCAGCAGCTGTAGCAGTTTCCAGTTCCAAAGCCGTTTCAACGGATCAGACATGAGACGAAAGACTCCTCTACTAACCCCTAATCTGTTGTGGATCCTCCTCCTTCCCCCCCTAAGCTCTAAGCATAAGCGTATGTACTGTAAAAAGTTTTCTACCAATTTATATACTTAATTAGGGAGCGCCGCCGCTTCTCCTACCTTTCCAAGAACCCTTTAAAACCTGCATCAGTTGATATTTGTATTTCTGTAAAATGTAAAGCATTAAATGATAGAACAAATTGTGAATGAAAGGAGTGTTTTCTTGGGATTAAATATATAGAATATATAAAAGATATTGTAAGAGGTATTCCAGCAGGGAACCTTCCTTTTCGTACCCCCAAAAGATCTCTAAAAACGCTCCTCCCTCAAAGACAAAACACATCTCTACTCCTTAGATTTGTACTCTATTTATTCTGCACTATGATCGAACGTTACACTAGCGTAACAGCGAATATATACTATAATATGATAATCGGTCGCGACAACAAATGGTTTGTGCGCCAACAAAGCTGTACATATGTAAATATGTACGTGTATGTAAAGGTATATATATAATATCCGATTAGCTCGGTAGACTTTAAACAATATATAATTACGATTTGCGCATAAAAGCTGAAAAGGGATTCCTCCAACCGACAATTTGGCCCTTTCGCCTGGCCAAGGACAAACGATAATCACCCGACGACGGTCGCGGTAGCCGCAACCGCCGTCGCCTCTGGCTATTGGGCCGCATAGTGAGGACCCGGCGTTGGTACGCTCTTCAGCGGGGAATCGAACTCAATTGGGGGTGCCTCGATAACCGGTGTCTCCGCTGCCCCGGTGCCAATGCGCTCTTGTAGCGTCTCGTACAGCTTGTGTATGTGCTCATTGTGAGCCGTCGTCGGCTGCATGGCCTTCATCAGGGTGGCCAGCCGGCCGGCGGGCATCTTGTTGTGCACATACCACAGCAGCTTCAGCATGTGCCTGGAGGTCACGTTCTCGCGCGTCAGTCCGGCAAAGATGAACTCGTCGAAGAGGGTCGTACAGAAGTCCTCCGTGGCGAACTCCTCGCTCATGGGGATGAGCAGGGCGATCTGCAAGGGAGGGAGTTGGATTAAATACTATATTTTAAATACATATCTTAATAAACAGACACCACAACTGTACTGCCCCTTACCAGTGAGTGCAAGAAGGGATCCTCATAGGCCCGATCGTCCTTGCAGGCTGATAGAATGGCCAGGACGCGCAGCACACCGACCCGATCCTTTAGCCGCGCCGTGTGCAGCGTATAGTACATGGCCAGAATGCTGGCCACGGAGCTCTCCTGTATGTACGCCTCCACGGCGTCCGGCGCCGGGCCCGAGTGCTCAATGGTTGTCAACGCAGACTCGCGCTCGTCCGGCGGCAGCTTGGCGTGCAGGCTGCGACACTGGTCGTCCACCATCAGCGACATGAGGGCGGGCAGGAATTTGGTAACGACCTGGCAGTCCAGCTTCGGCTCCTTGAAGTCCTGCGAGTCGATCATCACCCAGGCACTGAGCCCCAAGGCCAGCATTCTCAGCAGCAGGATGAGAATTTGATTGTCGCGCGGCATGCCCTCGTTATTGATCAGATGATGCAGTATCTTGATGGCCGAGGTGGCCAGAAAGTTGATGGCGTACGGATCGCACAGCGTCATGGAGAGATCGCCCAGGACCTGCTCCTGGCCACGCTTGATATTGTCGAGGAAGCCCTGCAGCTCGCGCGAACGCTTTATGTCCACGTTCTTCTCGCGAATGCAGGCGTCCAGGCACCAGGTGAACTTGTGGCAGGGATCTATCGAGATAATCTCCTGCACCTCGAGATCGTGTAAGGCCATGAGCAGTTCCGCACGCAGCGTGCAGTAGTGAACGTTGCGGGTTCGCAGGAAGAGCGTGCGCAGGAACTGCAGCACCATGTCGTACAGCTTCACGCTGGTCCCGATCATGTTGGCCAGCTTTTGCACTACCTCGCCCTGACGCCGCACCTTGGGCGTGGGCTGGAAGAACAGATTGTTGAGGTTGGTGTGGTCGAACAGAATGTGCTCCTTCTCGCGGATGTACTGCGACAGCAGCGGCGACACCTCGTCGCCGAACAGCGACTGGTTGTCGCGCCAGATCTGGCGCTTCACCTCCGTGTCCGTGTCTGCGTACAGCTCGCGGTCCCGCACAAGGATCTTAAGGTACTTGTCGTCTATGTGCTGTGTGTTGCGCAAAATGGCCATCACCACCGGCCTCAGCGACTTGACCCGCACCACGGGGAAGCTCTTCACCAGCAACTCCTTCAGCTTCTTGTCCCGCTCGCGCGGCTCCTTTTGGCCCATCTCGTTGATGTGCGCTATCAGCTTGTCCCGCAGCTCCTCCATCAGCGAGGTGTGGAAGTCCAGCCGGCGCACGCCGTGCAGGTCCAGCAGAGGCAACATCGGTCGCAGGGAAGGCAGCAGCACGCCGTTCTCCAGCTGCAGGTGTGAACACAACAGGAGGAGAGTTAGGTGGAGTCAACAAACACAACGCACACACACTTTTGGCGCCCATTTCTGCAACGTAAACAAACCTGGAAACTCTCAATGGCCTTCAGGGGATCCGTGCAGGAGGTGAGGGCCTCGCGCAGGTACGCCTGGCCCGGTATGTTGACGTCCTCCAGTCCGGTTCCATTGTTTTTCGCCGGCGTGCTCATTTTTTTCATAAAACCATATACAATTCGTTCCGTCGGCTTTTTGCGTTAGAGCTGGGACGACTCTTCACGATGGCATCGAATAATCGATATATTAAGTACGATGTTTCCATCCGATAGTGTCCGTAGCTTACTTTTGGCTTTTGTGAACTAGAATTTCTATACTAAATAAATTTTAAGAAAATGTAATCCTATTTAAAAATTTTAAATTGTGAGTTTTTAAATATATATAGCGAAAATGTTTATTGAGTCAACAATGTATTTCCAGCTCTAGTTTTCGGTACAACTACTATTTCGTTATGCTATATGCAATTTTTTAATTATATCGATATACAAATGAAAAGAAAAAACCGATACACTTAGGTATTTTTTGACACACTCATGTTGCGGTCACACTGCGGCATTCCCTCAAAAAAGCATCATCATTGCCTGACATACAAGCAAAAATCCGACCGAAAATCAGCTTTTACCTTGCTTGTATATTAAAATAAAAGATGTCCTCACGCTACGATCGTGCTGTTACCATCTTCTCCCCCGATGGCCACCTGCTGCAGGTGGAGTACGCTCAGGAAGCCGTCCGCAAGGGCTCAACAGCGGTAAGACCCGAACGCGATTGGCGTTCATGGCAAAATTTAACAAACTTTGAATTGTCGCACAGGTTGGCGTTCGCGGTGCCAACTGCGTGGTGCTGGGCGTGGAGAAGAAGTCTGTGGCCAAGCTGCAGGAGGATCGGACTGTGCGCAAAATCTGCATGCTCGACCACCACGTTGTGATGGCCTTTGCCGGCTTGACGGCCGACGCTCGCATCCTGATCAATCGTGCACAGGTCGAGTGCCAGAGTCACCGCTTGAATGTCGAGGATCCGGTGACCCTCGAGTACATCACTAGGTAGGCAAGCCAGCCGCCGGTATCCATAGCCAATTGCCTTCACTGGTTCGGTTCTTGTTTTTCAGATATATCGCCCAGCTGAAACAGAAGTACACGCAGAGCAATGGCCGTCGTCCTTTCGGCATCTCCTGCCTCATCGGCGGCTTCGACTCGGATGGCTCTCCGCACCTGTTCCAGACTGAGCCATCTGGCATTTTCTACGAGTACAAGGCCAACGCCACCGGCCGCTCTGCCAAGACTGTGCGCGAGTTCTTCGAGAAGGCCTACCGCGAGGAGGAGGTGAGCTCCGAGCGCGGAGCCGTCAAGCTGGCCATACGCGCTCTGCTCGAGGTGGCCCAGTCGGGACAGAATAACTTGGAGGTGGCCATCATGGAGAATGGCAAGCCCCTCAAAATGCTGGACAGCAAAGTGATTGCGGACTATGTGAAGATAATTGAGAAGGAGAAGGAGGAGGAGCTCGAGAAGAAAAAGCAGAAGAAGTAACAACAGAGCTTCGATTGCAGCCCGCGTTTTGAAATGTTTTCCAAGCCGATCACGTTGCATTCTGTGTCCGTTTCCTTCGGTCAATTCCCTATCTCCCGCCTGTGTACCGTCTACGAAGCTCGCCCCCTTGACGCTAGAGCTTGGCAGGCGGCAATGGCTTGGAAAACGCTTCAAACTCCTGTTTCGGTAATCCGAAAGTGCATTTTCTTAAATTTATAATTTTTTTATTCTTCGGAATGTTGTAAAATGGTTCGAAACTATTTGCTTTGTATAAAATACATACATAGTCAACCACCACACAAAATATACTTTGTACTGACCTATGGAAGGTATGAAATGACATCTTTAATTAAAGGGATTTATCTTTGGAAAAACGAGGCATTTGTTAGGGTAATATCAGTAATAATAATCAAAAATTAAAATTTAAGATTTGTTCATATGTAAAAAAAAAGACCCGAACCAAAAAACAAATTGTATAAGTGCTTTGTCATGCCTTTTTACCCTGGAGCTGGTTTGTACCTTTCTGTAAAAAATTCCTCATAGTTATTTAACCGAACAAGAAAATATCTTTAATTCTATAATAAAATAAAAGATTTCTATAATCTTTAAATTTTTTCAAACGAGGAACTCGTGCTCCAATTAAAACAACTGGGAAGCCCCATTTTCTTCTCCAGTTGGCTTCCTGGAATCAGCTGTTATTTTTCTGAAACAAAAAAGCTTGATAGAATTCTTAATATTTAGTAATTACTACTTTAATAAATAAATTACATTTTGTAATACATTTTTAATTTTGAAATTGTTCTGGTTTCTTTTGTAAAGTTACTTTTGTAAAATACCGCTAAATTACCACACAAGTTCCAGTATATTTCGAACAGTCTTTGCCGTATTTTAGTGCGTTTCTCGCTGCGCGCCTGGTATATTCAAACGCGGCAGGCACGACCACATCGGACGGGAGATGTGAGTCGAAACCGCTAACGCCATTTTACTTACCGATTCGGAATTCGCCCCCATTATAATTTCCAATTCGGAACTCGAATTATTTACGAATTCAAAACTCGACCCCATTTTACTTACCGATTGGACTTCCAATAGGAATTTCTGTAGATTTGTTTTTTGCAATTCAAATTAAAATATCGCAATATCGATACTTGGGCAACCAAAAATCGTGTTATAAATATATCATCCCTAGAAAAATATCGATACATTGATATTTTGATATATTATCAACAATCCTATCAACAACCCTAGTCGAAACGAAACCGCAAACGAAAACGGAAGATATTAGCACATCGCATCACGTCGTCGCCGTCGCTCTGCTTGCCCAAGTCAAAAAACCGAAACTGAAAGCGAACGCTTACACATCGCCCGCTGCGCTGTCCATTCTCTGTCTTCTGTGCGCCAAATCCAGCGGGCCAAAATCAATAATCTGGTTGTGTGGTTTTCGCGGCTTTTTTTTTGTGTTTTCTTTCAAAAACAATCAATACCCGAAGGTAACGTGTGTAGACAAATAATAATTCACCTCAGTGTGCGTTTGCGTTCGTTGACGCTTGACATATTGGTACACATTTTGTTTTATTTTGATTTATTTGTATTTTTTTTTAAAACTTTATTTTATACCTCTTGGTTGTCGTTTACAAATTGCATGCGAGCCCCCCCGAGTCGAAATCGAATTCGAAATCGAAATCGAATCACAAACGTAATCGGAATCCTTCCAGCATCCTGGCAGTGTACATGGGGTCATGTGGGCGGTGTTGGGCGAGGGGAGTGTGGGGGAGTCGGCTACCTAACCCAGAATGCACCAAAAACAATGAGCATGCACCACACACAAACACTCACACACGCACACGCAGCCAAATCCATCCGCCTGTATATGTGTGTAAACTCTAAACTGATTTCGGCCCAGTCGCCGCTCTCGCTAAATATAAAGGAAGAGCCGAAAAAAGCGAAATATATAAAATGAGACATGCTAATACCAAAACAAACACGAAACACGAAGCACGGCACGGGTGTCGCGTGTCTCCGGAGCTCCTTCTCTCCATCTCCACTTCCACCGAAACTCCGATCGCGCATCGCCGCCCCCTCGGCACACACACACATAACACTCTTAGGTACACAGGTACACCTACTCGCAGCACATGATTCAGGCGCAGTGTACTTATAAGTTTAGCATTTAGCGCCTCATTTATTGCCACAGCCACAGCCATCTGTATCCGCAGACGATCTTATCTGGGCCCTTATTGACTTGTACTTCGATCGTGTCCTATCTGTCCGTCGTCCGCTCACCTTAATTGCTACCAACCACCTTTGCTTTACCGCCCACCGTTACCGATTTTTAATCATCGTACCAGGTACAGGTACATGCACATACGTGTACTTTTGTCCACGCCGCCAGTGTGCGTGCATGCGCGCACTTCGCACACACCAATGCCGCCGCCACCAATTTGGCTATATCTCTCTCGGCCTGCCTTATTACCTGACCTAGACAACCCCCTTGAGCTGGTAATCTGCATTTCATATTCCCATTTTGCTAGTGGAATCTCTCTGTAGGATCGTTGGCAGTAGGAAAGCTTCAGGGAATGAACTATGAGATTCGGCAATCTTAATTAATTCGAATTCGAATTTCGAATTATTTGTTGTACCTTTGTTAATGCTTATCCATGTACCTAAGAAAAATTCAATTTCAATA